>QYTT01094351.1:20067-39748 GCA_006980735.1 Dasypogon diadema
ATAGGGTAATCCGGATGTAGTATAGAAATTAAATATCCTGGCATCTGTTACGATGGCTGTTTTCAATCAAGCATCGAAAATTGTGGTATGCTATTTATTTTTGTGTAAGTGGTGAATTGCTAGGATAGAACAGTGTCCTTTTCGGGAACTCACCAAAGGCGCCTACATGAATTTTTAATAGAGGTATGATGATAACTTGCTGAACTACCTTTTTTGAAAAGGCTCGACACACTATAGAGGTGTCCTGTTTGTTTTAGAAAGAACCAGTTGGAAGATTAAAACCTCTGGAGGCATGAAATGGTTGCGGAGGCTGAAACCCGTTGAGAGTTGAATATAGTGATGATATATCGATAAATATATAGACTGCCAAGAGTCTTTCAACAGCAGTAAGCAATACGGTATTAAAACTTCCTTGGGTGATTCTACCGACGAATAACATACTCGAGTAACCATTGGGTTTAATAAGCTACATTTAGTAATAATAGGTAAGTATTGTAAGTTACTTTTCCTGAAGTAATATTCACAAGATGTAAGACATCAAAAGTACTCAAAAAGGATATGTAAGTCCAACATGTAGTGATCATTAAAGGCTATTTTTCCGATGCTATGGATATGAGATCAAGTTCGGTTCGGGCAATTTATTTGTAAATTTGTTTTCGATACTATATCAATAAATAGATCGGCTATATATATTATATAAAGGCAAATTGACTGACATATCAATACCCAGTCTCAACTACTGGTCGTAGAATTGTGAAATTTGGAAGACGTGTTCAAGAGTAGTTTAATAAATATTTGGAATTGCTAAAATTTAGAAAATATCAATTTTATTGTTTATATTAAATTAATCATTTTTATAAGAGGAATACTTATAAAATAAGGTTTTCTTCTTCAATTCTTAAATAAATATCATCCTATCTAAGGTAAAATATTAAATTATCTGACCACGAGACAAAATCACTAAAATGAGTTGAGTCTCAATAAGAATGAAAATCATAAAATAAGGTAAAACACGCGGGCAACCAATTAACTAAAAATGTTAAGAGCTTCCGAAATTTGCGTACCCGTCCTAAATCTTTTGTTTATTCGAGTTTAATTTTAAAATTAAATTAAGATCTCATATGTGGCTGGCGCATTATCTTGAAACAAGTACGACATTATCGTACGAAGCTCACATTTAGATAGCATAGTCACAGATAATTTTTGACTTTTTTTACCGATGACGAAATTCACTCACGTTCATTGAGCCTAATGACCGAAAGCACTCAGCGTCATGATCTGAGCGAGTTCTTCACTTCAAAAAATTCATTTTTAATGACTAAAGCAACCTTCTCGATTTCAGTTAATGCCGAATTTACGGTCCATCTCAACTTAACTGGAATAAAGTCAATAATGATACATACAATACACATATGATGCATACACACAATTCACGGATGTTATGTTCTGATTCATCGTTTTTGCTCTTTTCAATAATTTACATTTTATTACAGTGAAATTGGATTAGCACACGTCAGCTGTGCAGGGCAGACTTTCTCGGGTTAGTTCCTGCTTGTCGAAATTCAATTTATTTTAGTGCATTGTCAGAGTCAGACCCGTGCAACATCCTCTGGAATATTCAATACTTCCCAACTGAAAGTGCTATGGCTGGCACAAAATTAAGGTAATAAAAGTTCTTCTGCTTGTATACGCGATGGAACCGAAGACCAGAAAATGTAATTAGTAAAAATCCAGGTCAATGCTGTTTCGCGAATTCGCAGAATGAAATATGGGGCTATTTAATGCTTTATGACAGCTGAAACGCAACATTAATTGGTGAGTAGCTATAATGTGAAGCTGTTATGATTTTAGATTTATTAATGAGCTTCTTAGATGTCGATGCTCAGGGAGTTAAGGCACCAGTTTCCTCAGAATCGCCATAAAAGTTTTTACGCAATCCTCAAGTATCGACACGAAAGACTTAAGCGACGAACCTCTTTGTAGAAATTTCAGTAAAGAGCACTCATCCGTTTCAATTTTATTGCTAATTAGCTAATAGCTGTGTATGTTTCCCTTTCTGTCGCCAATGACATTTGAATGCAAATTACCAATTGAGGCATTATAGCGCAACTCACATGTGAAATTGATCTCCAATACTCCTCACCTGAAAAAAGATTTGATTTATGAAATTGGTCGTAACCATCGAAACAGTCCTCCATATAAAGACCAGATACAAAACGAGTAAGCATCGATGCTAGTAAACCTCTCATTACACTCATTGACAAGTAAATAGAAGAAAACGAGCCGATCTGGAGGTAAGCCTGCTCCACGCCAAGTACATTTCGTAAATTGGCATAGCCTAGCACGTGCTTGGCAGCTACCACAATCGAACAGCTCCACACTGTCGTCGTCATATCTGAAATGAGCAGCTAAAATACTGCGACTAGGAAATGATCGAAAAATGAAAGCAAGACAGTTTTACACCATCGTCGTGAAAAGGCTCACGATGAGATGGCATTAAGACGGGTGAAAAGAATTAGCAACTCTGGTATGTGATGTAGCAGCAATTTGCAGCAAATTATTGGCATTAAGGCACGAGAGATTTACACTATGCCGCGGAATTGTGAAGAAAAGGAAAGAATCTTTAAAGGCACACTTCTTTCGCTTAGAGAAAACCATCTTCGTATGCAGAATTAGTGCAAAAATGGTGAAAGGGACGGAGCAGTTCTCTTAATATAATTAATGGTGCAACCACTTAAGAAACTTAGGTATACCTGAATCAAGTGAATATTTTCCAGGAGACCTTTCAAATAGGTAGGTAGGCCGTTCAAAATGATAACAGTCCAAATAGAGTTGTAACCGTGATTAATGGTTATAGATATACCGCTGAGTTTTTAAAAACAGCATGATCAGAACGGTACTGCTGAGATACTGAGATTTTTTCCCCCGAAAAACGGATAGCAAATAAGATCAGAGATAAATGATAATAAGAAAATTTTTGCAGCAGCTTGCGTTAATACAAATTAATCTTTACACATATGAAAGACATTATTTTTCCTCCCCAAAAAAAAAATCTAAGAGCTCTTGAAGGTGAACACAAGATTACCACCGGTGAAGACTTACGAAATTCAATCAAAACAAGTTATTCGTCACGACAGCTCCCGTTTTTAATTTATGCAGATTAATCTGATGCAAAATTGCACATTTTAATTACTGCTGAGTTTATTTCAGAAAATCTGTGCTATAAGGTGGTGAAAATTGACTATTTTCGACTCGTGCATTTATGATTGATGAAGGTACAAATTTGTGAGAATATCTTTAATGATCGCAGATATTTAGATCAAAGATATTTTTAAAAGCGTGTTGATTGGCATGAAAATGTAAAATTGAGAATTCTTCTGCGCTAATTAAGTTGAAAGGAAATGAATAATGAGTCAAGCTGCAAATAATTGTCATAGAATAACCGTTTCTTCCATCTTCGAAGATGTTTTTTTTCTCATTTTTAAAACTTGTAAATTTCAACTAATTGAAAAAATGCTATGCGGTGATCCATTACACTGTACACGCTGCAAAATTCTCTTGGGAAATATGCCTCATATGGAGCAGAGGCAAGACGTCAGGAAATTACTTTACTGCCGATAATTATCGCACTTTGCAGGAAAATATTTAAATTTGTCTTATGCACTCAGCATGCATTTATCTAAATATCTTTATAGGCTTTAATCTTGCAATGTGATCGGTTTTCGTTTTTCGCATTTGAAGTATTGGGCAAGTGGATTAATAATCAATTCTGGTGGAAGATAATATGGAGGTCAGAGGAAGCAAGATTTATAGAATTTTGAAACAGAAAGTTTTTAAAAATAAACCTTTGATAATTTTTATTACTGTTCGGCATAGGTGGTTTACTAGATTCTATCAAATCCGATAATGATGAGGGTTTTTATACTAACAACAGCAGAACAGCAGTTTTACTAGAAACTCTTGGACGTTGCAACAATTATAGAACTTCCTTCAATATAAGTCTAAATCCACACTAAATCCGTCAATCAAGCACAAACAGTCAAAATTCCATTCAAACTATGCGAAAGAAGAATACCGTCATAGCTATTTTTTTGCTTGCTTGTGCTTAACTGGCTGATGACTCAGCAGCACCAGTTGACAAAAGCACAGGAAATAGATGAGTTTATCATATGCGGGCAGGATCTTTAGTTTTACCCCTTTTCTAACTTTCGGGAGCTTGGTTTAAGCAAATTATTATTTGACTTTTTTCGAGTCTGATTCGTGAATCAAAGATACAAGTGCTCTTTTTTTATTTGAATAGGTTATTTTAAAATCCTAATAAGTCACCTTTTTGACACAATAGAGTTTTTGACATTAATCGATTTTTTAAGAGTATGCGCATTGCCCAGAAGAACAACCCAAGGAGGATCACGTCTTGGTTGCTGTGCCTGAAAAGTCTTTAATACTTTCAATAGGGTCCACATAGAAATATGAAGTTATAACTTCTACGAGCAAAATGACCATGAATCTTCATAGATTTCACCATAGCTGGGTAAGAAGACTTTGCTCACCTTTATCAGAAAGAAAATTAGCTATTGACATGCAAGGAAAATCAACTCTTGGAAATGCCATTTAAGGTAGTATTACTGATGCTGTACAAGAGGACATTTCCAGTAAAACTGGGGCATTAGAACTTCAGGAGAAGTTCCGGGATGGCAACGTCAAAAAGGAGGCAAGAAAATCAAATGCTGATTACGCATCGTAAATATTAATATAGATTTTCAATCTTAAACTACATTAAAAGTTATTATTATTTGTCAGATCAGAAAGCTTTCTTAAAAGTCACATTTATTCAGACCTTGAGAAGTTCCCATTTTAACCTAAGTTTGAGGGTCTTCTGAAAATACTTCTATTATATCAAAAAATACCAGAGAAAGTAACTTTAAATGCATACTGCTCAGAATTGAAGATAGGGACATTACGAGAAAAAGGCTTCCTGAATTAAAATCTAAATTATATGCCTTTACTTTTTGGTCAAGCAAAAAAAAAAAAATGTCAAAATAGTAAAGTCTTTCTTTAGCTAAAATATTAGAGAAAACTTGAAGGAATGCCAGAAACTAATTATCATAGGAAGACAAGAGTCCATTTGCATATGATAGTATGAAGAGTAAAGGTAGTAAAGGAATAAAGGTATCCGCGTGCCACATTCATTCAGAAATTCAGACACATTAGCCTGAACAGTGATAATTTTTTCTTGGAGCCTCTTCCTTGTAAAGTCTCATATCGTTACCATATATCAAGAGCTCAGAATTCTTTATGATGGGTTGTACGTTACCAGTCAAAAGAATAAATAACAGTGGTCGTAAATGGTTTCCCTGAGAAACACCGGATATCATGCTAACAGTTTGGGATATAGTTGACCTGAACAATAACTGTTGATGACGATCTATGTAAATTTAACAGGAAGGACTCTGTAAGAAAGTTTGTCAAACGTATCAAAGATGTTCGTGAGAACGGATATAGGGTGTATCTAAATTACGTCGCTAAACTTTACAGGCGTCTTGTAGACGTAAAAGACGTAAGACTTTCCTTTTATTTAAACATGTGTCCGAAAATGCATCTCCTCCTCCTCTTGTACATCATGACAGAGGAAGTTTTTGGATATTTTTTCAAAATGAGTATCTTCAAGATTGAAACAAGCTTGACTCGGCGAAGGAGCACTCAAATTGAAAAACTTAAGTGGCATAATGAGAGAATGAACAGCCTTTTAAAATGGTCATTTAACACCCGTCGAGATTTTAAGGGGTAATTCTAATAGGCTGTTACTTCTCACATTTCAACAGTATTGTTGATGTGTCTCGCCGATTTCCTCAAATATGTCTGCATACAAAGATAATAGGGCTGATGAGTTTTAAAATGAACACCCTGTATAAAAGTCTCAATTTCAACTGATATTATAATTTATCCCTTTCTGCTCTTCTTCCAAAAAACATGGACTGGATACAGCATATTTTACAACAACTCCAAAATTATATCGCTCAAAAGCTTCCTTATTCCTAGACTGATTTTAAAAGCAATCTCAATATGTAAACAGAATGCCCTAATCTCTACATTTTATAACACTAATAAAATAATTATAACAAGAGGAAAAGAAATTTTTATAAGACGTTGCACTTAATTAATTTCATCGAACCTCCTAACCTAATTAAATTCAATTTATTGTTTATTTTTTTTTTCATCACAAACTGGATTTTTCGACCAAATTTGTTACCACTGTACAAGAATTGAAACAATACTTAATTTACTGACACATTAACTTCTGACGATCAACCACAATTTAAAATGATATACCACAATGCAGGCACAACCCATTAATGTCTTACAAAAAAAGAAAGAAAGAAAATAATAATAATACTAAGGGAAAATGTGTGGTGTTAACATACCTTCAGGTTTTCAACGATACAACAACAATCCAATTTCCTTATTCGTCAGTGAGTGTCTACGATTATTCCTTGTCCGAGTTAACTCTCTTTTTGCGATTTTTTACGATTCACAAAGATTTAATTACAGCGTAAAAACAGAATTGATAATGGTTACGATTATGGTAGTTGTAATATCACCTTAATTATGTAGTTGAAATTATTTTATTCTTCATTCAAGTAATTGGCACGATCATTTTAATGGACACGGTTGCACTGTCACTTAATTACGACCCGGTAATTATATTAAAATTCACAATTTGTGCAAGTTAACCATCTGAAAATTGTAAATTACTTAACGATTTTTATTTTATTTTATTTTAATTGCGTACACATCACGTGAGAACTTTTGTCGAGAGGAGAAATTGTCAACTAAGTAAGCTATCATCATCAGAGCATGAGAAAATTCTGAGGAGGTGCAAAGAATGTCAGGAGGAGTGGTCGAAGGCGATAAAGGAAGACTGAGATTATAATGAGTGCGATGCTAAACGTCTCTAGGCGATTATGGTAATAGATACACTGTTCATGCTTAATGCTGGATAATTGCAGATATTTCACAGCACTGGGAACATAAAATCATTTCTCTTAATACTGCGCTATCAACACGATCGATTTAATCTTTATGCTAATACGAAACAGATCATATCATTGCATGCACATTATTACTTTCTGGTATTTTCCCACTTTTATGGCTCATCATCAATACATGATTGCACTTAAACTGTATCTCACTTCCTTAGTGCAGTGGTTCTCTGGGGCGACCATAATTTCCGCTCGTTATCACTGTATCCTTTTTGGCACCAATCGTCTTCTTCTTCCTTTTGTCTTTAGAGCAATCACAAATTACTGTCATGACCAAAGTCTACTTGCAAGATGCACTTGTGATCTTCGGACCAGTAATCACATTTGTAACGATTTCCCTCAATTCAGACCACTTTTGTTTACTTCCCAATTGTACAGTTATAAAATCACTGGGCGTAACAGATCTCAAGACCGCGATGATCTTTCTTAAAGGGCACTAACACTCACCAGGCAGAAACAAAAGGAAAAAAACCGCGAATTTTTTTAAAATTATTTACAATCGATAAAATTAAACTTAATCTAATTATTTACACTAAACGGACAGAACCTCTGGAAAGTGCGTTGTCGTTACTAAAACCCTCCAACGATCACATTTGATTGAGAACGACGATCAGAGTAGCAAAAGCGACATATCGTCGTTATTACAAGTACGGAGTACTAGATACCAACTGAAAACTGTATTAACTTTTTAGCATACTTGAGTTGCGGGCAGTTCGTAATAATGCGATCGAGTTGAAAACTCGACCAAGAAGGAATGGTTTTGAGTATATAAGACGAGCAAAGGTGGTGCATACAAACAAACAGTTCAGTGGAAGATCAAACGAAAAGAAGAAGACAGTCGAGTTGTATCATTGTATTTTTGCTCTGAATGAACTACCTTTAAGGTGCGCGCTTTGTGTATATAATGTCGGTTAAGAGTAATGCTGGGGCAGGTATATTACAGTCATTCTTCTCTCTTATTATCTGAAAATTTGCGCGCGCGCGCGCTGCTGCTGCTGCTGCTGCCTATACTATGTGCTGGGGGGCCTGAATCGCAAGAGTCCTAATGAATGAACCAAGAGAAGACTGGATTCGTCTTGACTGGGGGGCTTGCAATAATAAGATCAAGCTCTCATGCAATGAGCCCATCACGTTTAATGACCACCTTTTGATCGTGTCTTACTTCCAGGTATTCTTGGCTGGACCAGCTCACCCGGACCATATCTACATGCATAAGAGTAATTTTCAATTGAACAAGATTTGCTCTCGTTCCTCTCCCACATGAAATAATGTGCTTCTTATTGCTTTTATACATTTTTACCCGATCCTCCTATATATGGTACGGCGCACTGACTTTTTACTTGTTTTCGCCTACTTTGGCTGTACCGATGCTCTCGTACTTCATTTCTTGGCTCGCGATCAGGCTTTGTGTTATGTACTAGAAGAAAACGTGCTTCAATACCTACTCTCGATACCTTCTGGCTAAATAGACTTCACGTTGTAAATTTTGTGGTTTTGTTGTGTACTCAGTTAGTTGCTTCTGTCATTTGATTCATGAATGACTGGCATTTGAGCAGATACGACAAAATTCGGTTATTATGAATTTTAAATTGATCCAAAAAGAATTATGGTTTCGAATCATTTTAAAACTGCAATAAAAAGACTAGCCAGGGTGAAATCAATTTGCGAACGTCATATCTTAGTTGAAATCGAAAGCTGTCATCGTTAAATAATCATTAATTCCGAATAGCTGGTTCATTACATGCCAATTAAAAGATTTTAGGTTCTATAAATTTTATTATCATAAACCGACGCTCCAAAGTATGTGTATTGCCACACGGGAATATCTTAACCACTGGTTGACTAAATAAATGTGGATTTCTATTCGAATAAGAAATTTAGACAAGTCTGCTGAGCTTAGAATTACCTAAATCCTTTTCTTACCTTAAAATCTCAACAAATTCTTAACTTTTGAAGTGAGTCATGCATTTTGGCGGAGTTAAATTGTGATCTTTTTGGAATATGTGAGATAAATTCATTGATTTTCTTTGTTCTAAAAATTAACAATTAAATTTATGTCACAGGAGAAACTTTATGTATATTCCATTCGGAAAGAGAAAAAAACAATTAAAAAATTCTTAAAAGATGTTTATCACTAAAAGTGCCGACTTATTTTACGGAAATATCATACCTTGTAAAAATATGTGTAAAATTTAGTAAGAAAATAATAACTAATAATAGGTAGTAATAATAGCTGGCTTTAAGCGACATTTATCTCTCCACAATTGTTGCAGCTGAGGTTATTGATTAATCTGGAATCCAAACTACTTAATTGCTGCAAAATGCAGTGAAGATTATTAATCTGTTATTCTGTGGTGAGCAGTTGAACAAGAAGAAAATCACATGAATCATGGGCGACTGCATTATCAACTGAGTCAAAATGATTTAATAAAAACGCAGTGTATTATAAAACAAATAAAAAATATATAAAAAATTGCAAGTAAGTTAGTAGATGGAGGTTAACTTTTGAAATACTTTTTTCTGTTTGAATTTCGAAGACACTTCGAAATATTTATTTTAACAAATAATGGTAACGTGATTTCCGTTTTATTTATTTATTTTTTTGTAACACTCAGTTCACTCCATTGCTGTTGCTATTGATATGTATTTTCATAAAATGATTTTGCTACTTATGATAGAATTTGTTACTTATATATTTAATAGGGTAATTATGACTTCTAATTTTCCATGGGAATCGGAAGTTGCCATGGTACATTCGATTAAAAAAACCGTCAAGCCATCTAGTCCACAAAACTTTAGACCAATCAGTATCCTCCCAGTTTTATCAAATGTTTTTGAAGGATGGCTCAATGAAAAAATAAAGGCCTATATCAATACCTGAAATTTCTGGTTTAAGCCCAAAAAAAGCACTCTTTGCTCATTATTGCATGTTATAGAGTCGTTTAAATGGAATATTAACCTTCAACAGCCTACAATTTTATGGCTATTGGCTTTCTCAGAAGCTTTTGATACAGTCGATTTCTCTCTTCTTTACAAGAGGCATATTAGGCAATTTGAGTTTACTTCTTCAGCTTCAAATCTATTTTAATCGTTTCTATCTAATCGGAAATAAATTACACTATATGCAAAAATATTTCGTCAAAGGAACTGCCAATTCGTTCAGGTGTTCCACAAGGTTCAATATTGGGCCTGTCCCTTTTTATATTTTATTTGGGTGATATCGTGCTCATTTCTAAAGCATTGTTCTATTGTTATGTATGCTAATGATAATATTTTTAAATTTAACGAAAATCTAGATTGCGTAAATATATAATCGGCAAGGAACAGTCCTTTTTCTCAAATCATAAGAAAACGCAAAGTATTATACTTTTTAATCCGATTATTGGTGTCGCTTTTTCCCCTCGTTAAAACTAAATAACGCCCTCGTAGAATAGGTGTAAAGGTATGTGCATTGATACCATTCTGCCCTGGAGTAGCCATAAATATTAATATTAAATATTAAAAATTAATAAAACCATTTCAAACATCTATCGGCTCTTTGTTTTTGTTTGCAGATTTAACTCCATGGCCATTGCGTAAACGCTTAGTAAATATTTTTCTTATACCTATTTTAACTTGGAATGACAATGCAAAATAAAAGTTTGGGAGTTTCAATTGTTTCTGATACATGTGTGCATAATCTACTGTTTCTATATCAGGGCCGGTCTTCTCTATAAAGGGGCCCGGATATAAAAAATACTACGGGGCCCCAAAAAAATTCTCAATGATAGAAAAAAAGAAAAACAGGGTAATAATAACAATAATAAAGAAAACAAATATAAACAAACATTGACGTGCGACTTTTTATTCTCGAAACAATTCGATAAAATTTCAAATATTCTTAGTTCCTTTTTCGATAGTCCTCGCACACGATGGTTTGGTTGGCACAACCACAATTGCGGTGTGTCCGCAGTATTGCCGGTACTGTATTTACAGTGTCAAATTTAGGTCGAGTTTTTAAATTGAAATTGATTTTTTTATATCTTTTTATTCTTTTTTCTGTTCTCTCCATTTTTCTGGGGATTTTGTACAATCTGGAACTTAGTATCCATTGCAACCCCATATGGCTGGCTCTGTTATTTATACAGGGTGATCAGTATAAAGATGCAATAATTCGTGTGGTGGTAAGTCTTGAAGAGAAGACTAAAACTTGCATTGGAGGGTATCTTCGTGAAAGTTTCTGAGATAACGAGGCCTTAAAAATTTCACGACATATTTTGAAGAACTGTGACTCTTAACTGTACGCCATATTTGAATGAGTGAGGAGTAAAATTACAGAGTTATACTTGCGAGACCACTGGAATGTTGCAAAGGAAAAATTTCATACCAAAAATTGTGTCTAACATTTGTGGGGTTAAAATTTCCCAATCTTAATTAATTAATTAATAACATAATTGAAAATTGTTGAAAGTGCACCAAAGTGGAACAAGATTTAATGAATGACGAGGATAGGCAATCTGAAAAAAGGTTTTCAGTGTCCTTAACTTTAAAAGATCGTACGTTAAAAGCTTTAAAGTGAGCACGAAATTAAGCCCATTAGAAAATGGAATGAAGACAATTGTTGAAGAGAATAATTTCCTTTAAAATGAGTTTTATATAAGGGGATTCCATCTCCCTCTCTCTCTCTCTAACAGATTCACGTTGTCCCATTTACTAGATTTTATTTATCAAAGACTTCCTTGCTGTCCAATCGACAAAGTCACTTTTGTCTTTTAACTCAGATTTATCTAAGAGTTGTCTAGATACGTGGACTATCTTATTGCCCGAATGTGAATCCCATTCCAGAAGCTACCAACCACCACCGTCTGTTAACTTACTCAAAAGTGTACAATGTGTGGAGTGGGTTTTCTCATCCAGATAGGAACTCTTCAGTCCATTTGATTAGTGAAAAGTGCTTGTGCCTGGTGATATAGTAAGCATCACATGCGCAAGCTACATTGACATGACAATGCTGTTAGCGTCGGTTGATGGGAATCGGATTCAGTTCCAGTGTATCTGGAGGCTCTTCTCCTGGGACTTCTTTCATTTTAATTTAGAAATGCGTCTTTGAGCATCGATCAAATCGGGGACAGGCCTACATGACAGCCACAATTTAGATCATGGCATAAGATTGCTTGGAAACTACCCGGCTAAGTTTATTTAGTCTTCCATGGAGAAATGTGGAGGTTGAGGCTTCTGGATTTCTCCATTTGATTGTTTACCATTGCTATTTCCGATGATATCGATAGCCGTCTTCAGGTATAGCCGTGATCTATGTAATTCGAAGCGACGTGAACAATATGTTGTTTTATAATTGAAGTAAATTGGATGTGAAAGATATCAGCGATTGGAGGTTTCTTTTGTTTTAAGCCGAGCCATACGGCATTCACAGCACAGTGTGTTTCCATTTTGATAAGTGCGAAGTTGAGTCGAAGTCGTCCATCTTTGGGCAACTCGTGATCACTTTTATCAGTTGACAGTATTCTTGGAGAACTATCGCGTTTTACACGTTTGATGTTCATCTCGTTGGATTAGGAGTTGAAGAAAATTGATAGATGGAAACGGTTACATTACAAGCTTATAAATATTTCATCAGCACTTTGAATTTGAATTCCTCATGATTTGGGAGAAGGTGATCAAAAGTTGGATTCGGGAAGTTCAATAGATTTGATCTAAAAGGAGATAATTTGATATTTGTATAGGTGTTGTATAGTTGCAATTCAAAATAAGATGATCCGAACAATTTAATGCGACATTCCTCCCCCTCGTATCCACTTTTAATTTCTCTTATTCTAACCAAAACTCATCGAACATTATTTTTTTTTCTCTAACTCATTAGCTTAGATTTTACTTCCTTGCATGCTATTTGCAATCCACGGTGGTTTTTAATAGCCCAAGGATAATCTCTGTTAAAGATGTGAAAAATATTCATATATCACGCAAAGCCTTGCATGTTGGCTTATGTTCGAAATTCTTCTCAACATAAATTAATAAATTTATCTACAGGTAAAATTTAACACGACCGGTGTAACTTTTATCCAGTTATCTTATTTTTGGTTGGAGAAAAATTTACAACGTCTTTTTAGGTCACGCCAATGAAGAATTATTTGGAAAATGTGGAAAAGCCTGGAAAGAAATTTTATGGATTATATGAGAACGAGGCTTCCAAACTTGCGTAGTACTGTCCTGTAATTATTTTTTTCGTGAGATAAACGGCATTGGGTCTGTATCCAGGAAATTGAATTTAGAGGTAATCCTTAGACTTGAAAGCATTCTTTTGAATTCAGTCCAATGCGGACAATGTTGCATGTTATACTCCTACCACTTATATTTAAGCCTATGGTTCTAATATTAGCCTCATGGATGAACACTGCATCAGGTGGGGTAGAATATCTACTATAGAATATGATCCAGCAAACTAACGTTATTAGATACGTGAAGCTCTCCGGATTAGGAAATATTGAAATGTTCACCCCAATAAAGAATAGAATGGAGGGGAGGGTGTGCGTGTGGTATTACTTTAATATAAGCGGATATCAAATGTATTAAGTGATTCAAACATACGTTCTCAATCAATATCTGCAAAACTGGTAACTAAATTGGATGTAAGAGATAAAAGGTTCTTAATGATCATTCTTCATACCTTTTAGAACATCTTTGCTTCATCGTGTATCTTTCGGCCAGTGGATCACTAAACTACAAGATCAAGATTTCATTTGGTACGAATTATTGAACCGAGAAAATTCGCAATCCTCAATAAGGGTTTAGAGTTAATTTAAAATTTGGTTTAAAATAACTACAAGGGACTTGTTTGGAACACTTTATCAAAATTTTGTTGAGATATTTTGGAAAAAAGACACAATTTGGCAATAAAGATTGTCTGTCTGTAGCCTCTAAGACCACCGCTTCTTTAACGTAGTAAACAAAAACGTTCTGTTGTCAGCTCGCCACGTATAGTACACCAATAACACATTATTTTCTCTTGACCATGGCCGGTATTTCTGGACTTTGCTAAGTGGTTTGCATCATCCTAGAACACATTAAAATATTTGAAATATGAAACAATAAAGATATCTACAATGTTCAACTGCAAGCTCTTATGCAGGTTATGAGTCGCGTATACGTCACCATTTAAGTGTGTACGGATGCAAGTCAAATAAATTTTCGCGTTTAACTCGAATGGCGTTGCTATTAATCTCAATACGTACCTGTGGAAGCGAAGTCATTGAGGTAAATCTTGTCCGGTAATTGAGGTATAATTTAATATTCAATAGTAATAAATTTCTTCAATTAAAATATTATAACTGCACCACCCCTACAATCAGAACTGACTCACCTTCGCGGATCAGACTTCCTAGTTCACTTTGAAACCTCAGAGTGATCCATAAAATGGAGCAAAATCGCCTACGTTTATGCGTCGGAGCAAATTGTCAAAGGAAATTTAAAAATGGGTATACGACGATTTCATGCGATTCAGACAGCAAAAGATACAATTTAAGAAATCGGAGGGGAAATGTCTTGGACAGCGTTCTTATTGCGGTTCTACCTGTTTCGGTTTTCACTTAAGCCAGCCGTCAAAGTTGATTTATTTTCACTGATCTGCCGTTGCAGTGCCAGGCTTATGGAAACCGGATGATCTATTTTAATTAAGTATCAAAAGTGAATTTCTTCCAGTGAATTGGATTTTCTCGAAGTGATCCAGTTGTGGCCAGCCATGACTTCGTGGGGCCTACGTTCCCGCATACCTCAGCGAACACCGGATCGATCGATTTAACATTTTCGTCTCCGGAGTAGGTAAGACATGGCATTTGTCCCCCCTGTAGTTGTGCACAAATATCGCCTAGGAATGGGCTTTTAACAATCTGCACCTTTGCATCTCGCTATAAAGTATCGCCCACACTGCCATGTAATATTGCTTGTTTGAATCTCTATGGAAATATATCAAGTGGTCAGTAGCGTGCCGGAGGATGTTACTGGAGCTGACAGTTTCGGTACTTGTGAAAGAGCCTTAAAATGTTCACTTGGCTGGGTTTGTTGGGTAAACAGGAAGTCACTGCATTGACGGTTAGCAAGAGTAGAAAGCGGAGAAGTGTTGTTCGGCGCAGCATGTAGCTCATAATGTAACACTGACGTTGGAATGATGCTCGAAATGCTTTAGCCGTCTAACCAGTTTGAGAACGTTTGATTACTTGGGGCAAGTTCTTGAACCATTCCGGAAAAGCTTATTAGTCGACGAGCCCACCAGGTACGGTATTCAATGTCCATTTGCGAACGGTCAGTCCAAATGACTCAATTACAATTAGATAACTTTGGAATTCAATTAAAGAACGCAGTGAACGCGCCACTGCAGTTGTTAGCCCACGCAGAAAGCCTATGTAAGTATCCTATAAGTCAGGCGATAGCTTGCAGACTCTAAAAGTAGCAAAACGAGATCCAAATGCCGGCAAACTCGTACATCTCCTTGCTGTACTGGTGTCCAATCAGAAGATAAATCCACCGCCTCGAATAAAATGTGGTTCTTGGAGAAGGTAGTGAAAAAGTGAAAACTAGAGCAGTTTGAGTGGCTTGATCGCATAACCGAGGCAGGCATAGGCATAGGTAATCACCTACATCGGGCGCGTAATCTTACGTCCACGATAAAATCGCCAAGCACTAAATAAAGTGAATGCCCCGTCGCCGCCAACCGAAAATGCAGCAAAATTAAAAGAATTCCCAGTGCGATCGATTAGCACAAATTCAAGAAAGCGACGATCTTGCCAACTTCCTTATCAGCAGTTTACGGGTACAAATATTTTCGACTTGACTGCCGGGGCCATTTATCAATTGCCGCTGCCGAACTTCAGTGCAGAGAAGAGAATCGGACCTCTTTGACTGATATTGTGGCGTGCAGTTGGTTTTGGGTTGCAGCAGCATTTCGGCCGGACAAGAAAGTTAACATCGAGGGAAACAAATTCGAAAAAGGTCGAACGCGAGGATGAGCAACCGCCAAATAATTCAATTAATCAGGGGTCCCGATAAATGGCACGCAAATTGGCCACGATAACACGGCCTTAATGTTCGCCTTGTTGGCTTCTTACCCCTCCGGTGAGAGGACTGAAAGGTAATAAAATTTCCGCTTAAAATTCCGTACAAATTTTTATGCAAAGTTGATAGTTCGGCGACCGAAAGAAAGTTTAATTTGGGATAATCGAAGTGGATTACATGCAAATGCTAAAGTTCGCTCTTGATGGACACCTTAAAATCGAAACAGACGTAAACTCGAATGTTCATGCTTTTGGCGATAAAGTGTTGAAAAGTGGATAGCAAATTGGCAGGTGCAATTCATTTGTAGTTTTATTTGGCTCAAGATGCTCTTTTAATATGCCCTGTGTGATTTACGAACCCATTAAGACTTGTTCACAGAATCTTTTTTCTTTTGCTATCTTAAATAAATCTCATAAAGTTTATTTTTATGTGACGCTCTGCACTAAACTTGACTGGTGAATAACAAAATTTGGCAGTCATTCCCCATAACCAAACCTGAAAAAGTATGTTTATAGCGAAACAAGACATTGTTGTATCGACTTAAAAGAGTTACACGCCAAATTTATCTCCTTTTTGCAGTTGTAAAGATTAATTCGACATTTGTAAAGTAAACCAAAAATTACTTACAGGGGGAGTCCACGGTCTGAGAATTTCAGTTTGGGTTCAAATTTTGCATGGTGCTAGTGTATCCTTATTGTATTAATGTATTAAAGTCTTAAATTCTCCAGACATATGATATTTAGAAACGAATTGTATCTTTGCAAAGCGGCCGTGTGGCTAAAGAGGTAACATGTCCGACTCGTAAATTAGGAGGTTAGTTTTCGATTCTAGTGTGGTTCCCTTGTCAGTAAATGGCTCGTAGTGCATTAAAATAAATTATATTTAGAAAATTATATATTCTATAGTGATAAGAGATTTCAAAGGAAAAAGGTTTAGACTGAAGTAATGGGGTAAAATTCTCATTTCCTAAAACAGGTGTGGTGGAAGCTTTCCACTTGTTCAGTTTAGGTTTGGAAAATCTCTTCACATGGAATGTAAACTAAAATGAAAATAAGAAAAAGCTGGAAATGTTAATGTTAGTTAATTGCTTATTCTTTTTTTTAATTTCTGCCCATGAAGAAGCTCTGCAAGTCTATCAAAATATAATTCAATTTCAGGTATTTAATGTTGTAACCAACTGCTTCAAGATCCCAATGCTATTAAATCGATCATAAAAATATTGACCACAAAACTGGATGAAAAACGGATACGATTTTAAAAAAGATGAAGATCTGCTCATTTTGATTCGAAGAGCGCGACTGTTGGAGCGGTTGAAATATACAAGTAGCAGGATGTCAGCCATCCGCAATATAATTAATAGCAAAAACATGGCTAGGCTGGTCTAATGAGAACGGCTGCCAATCTTAAGATTGATACCCTTTTAATCCACTGCTTTTTTCTCAAACACTTGACAGAGCTCTTATTTAACGAAAGCAACCGGTGCTGCCAATTTCACTTTCGTATGCGTGCTATCATGCACGACCGGCATGGTTTTTAGGCTCCGCAATAATATCGAACACGTCAAGACTATTATATGCCTATAAGAAATACTCCTTCCTTCTAGCTGCAACTGAACGGATTAGTTGTCCAGCTGAGAAAACTGTCGACAGAACTCAACGGCACCATCACTGTGCGATCCGCTGATCCGCGGCAGACGCAATATTATGCAAGCATCTTGACCAGAATGCTGGTACTAGTACTAGCTGGAGGCATAGCTTATAGTCGAGATTCGTCACAGGTATTTACTATCTGCTGGGAGATTACACGGATAATATGCAAAGTCCCGGCAAAAATTGAATATAAATCACTACACATGCCAATTGATCAGCACGGTCTAGTGTTGGTGTTCTCTTGGTGAGTCTTGACAGTCTTGAAATGTCTTATGATTTATTGATCGCCTCAAATGCGGCTATTCTTGTCGATCGTGCGCATGAATCTCAGAAGGAGCCGGTGGAGGTGAAATCTTGATATGATCTTGAGATAGGAACTCGTCGGCGGTGTTATATCGTTTTATCACTGTGGGTGGAGCTTGGACACACGAGATAGCGTCCTCTTTTTACACGGAGCCAAAAGTGCTTAAATAAAGATATTAGTCATGTAGAGCAGGCGGCAACTTGATGAGAAGGGAAAATCAGCGGAGCAGATAGGCATATCTCGTTACCGCGTATCCCGGAGTTGCCTAAAGATGGAAGTGATCCGATTAAGCAGCTTCGTTTAATGTAAAAGTCATGTCAAAGTAATCATGCACTTCAGTGATTGTGCGCATGAAGGGAAATTCGTCTATTTAATTGAGAAATTCCAAAAGAACAATTTCATATATGAGATACATGACATGATAAACGTAGCGTCCATTAAGGTGAGCCACCACCTCTTCACCATCGTTCGCGACCGATCAGGTAAGATCGCTGTCTTTCCCCAACCGAATTTCATTCATGATCGCACATCTGTGTCACGTAGCGTTCACGTTGCCGAATCTTATTGTCATCGATCTAACTGTCCCAAAAGATCGACTATAGCGCAAGAAACAGGCGCGCTGGCTGCGAAACTCTTGAGGAAAACGCGACTGCGCTGTGGCCCACTGCCTGAAATCAGTGAAATTGATTTTTACGTAAATTTTCCTTCCATCTTCCTTCGGTTGCTGTCCACTTTTTGTTGCCGAAATTGAAGAATGGCCACCATGTTTCCTCTCCGATATTGGATCATGGCGTAAATGCGTTTCGTTTCGCCACTTCTTGCTGACGGTGGTGAGCTGGTAAGTAGCCAGGTATTGCGCGCATGCTCACTGAATCAATGAATGATTCGATTGTCCAATAAGCTGGACATTGTGGAAAGTAAATCGAATCCATTTGGAACATTCGCTAATTGAATGAGAAGAGCTCTTGATGTAAGAGCTGGGAAATCTGTTCCTAACACGCATCAACTAATTTGCTTCACAACAGATTTTTTTGTTTTGACCTCTTATCTAAGGCGGCGAAAGAAAGCAGCAGCCGCGGCGTTTGAATGTCGGTCAGCGTTTAGTTTTTTACATGTGTCTTTACAGCTGATGAATAGCAATTTTCTTGCGGAGGACCAGATTTCTTACATTTCACACCTGAAACGGGGACGTGAGAATCTCCGATATTTTCCCTGAAAACACTTTTTGTGATGTATAACAGATTTCAATTAAAAACTGAGGTTTCGTTGACGGATGACGGTTTTTGATGGCACCGAATTTTAGCGGAGACTGTAATTAATTCTGAGGTCTGAGCAAAATTTATATTTCATGGTATCTGTCCCGGTGCTTGTCTATGTTGAAAGAGTCTCTAATTGCAAAAGCGGAAAGAATCGAAGTGATCCCAAACTGTCCAAAAAATACTATAACTAAGTTAACTGCGTAGCCTGACTACTAGTGGTTCACAATTGGAAATGTTTCCGAAGTCATTAGCAGGAAGGTGAAGGTGTTATTCTGGATATCTCTAAGGAGTTAGAAAGAGAGCCAAACGGAAACACCAGTTAATTTAGAATATGGTAAAATCTATGAAGTCAATTTTGGAAAACTATATTATATATTTCCGGATTTT
>QYTT01094352.1:11444-26807 GCA_006980735.1 Dasypogon diadema
AGATACGTTATCGTCTGGACTAGGAACAGATTCCTGACTTTCTGGTCGATAAAAATATATAAAATATATGTGGAACCCAAAGTTTGTCTTGATGACGCACAGGAAAACTAAAATAGAAGAGAATGGGAAATTTTAACCTGACAAATGTTACAAATGAGCCACAATTTTTGTGCATGAAACTACTACTGTGCAACATCCCAATGGGTTCACAAGTACAATTCTTGTCAGTAAAATTTCCTCAACCACTGGTACCCAGATAAATCGCCGTGCCCTATGCGGGATTTGAACCTACGCCAACAGGGGAGAAAAGTTGTGGACGTGCACCTCAGTCCGCTCGATCACCGGCGTGGATTGATGGACAAGTGATAGTGTTCTGAACTACTTTCGTTAGTTTGCATTTAGTTTTTTTGTTATTCTATTTTTATAACATTGCCCTGTATTTTTTCACTTAAATGTAAAGTTTTCCTTTGAACTATTAAATGCGGATAGAAATATTCTAGTAATGCTCTTAATAAAAATTCACATTTTCTTTTGCACAATGTTTGGATTCATCAGCGGAGGTGAGGGAGTATAACTTTGCGTATTAGACAAGGTACGAGTTTTATTAAACATTTTTTTTTGTAAAAGAGGAAAAGATCTACACATTTGCTACCGTAAAGCCAGAAGCCTGCGAAGTAAAATTGAAAAACTTCGTAGAACTCCTACAGTGGTGGAAATAAATATAAACGCACGAGAAAAATTCACAATTAAAGTTGTTTATTCTACAAATTAACATTGCTTAGCTCCTTTTATTGTGAATTCTGACATTTCCAGTAATATAATATTCGTCACACGATATAAGGTTTGGTCATTAGAGCTCAATACCAGTTAAAGCGTGTGTAAAAAAGTGGAAATATTTATAAACGCAATAACATTTTTAAATATATTTTGGTAGTTTTTGGTTGATTTCAACTTTGGGCATTTTATTTTAAGTAAGTGTACGCAATATTATAATTTCTTCACGTTTTGAAAATATTTGTTTATGATTTGTAGCTGAAATAAACATGCCACGTGGTACATCGTTAACAATTGAAGAAAGAAGTAAAATTGATGCCTATAAAGCTTGCAAAATGTCCAATCGGGAAATAGGACGTCGAATGGATAGATCTGAAGGTGTCATAAGGAATTACTTGAAATCGGGAGCAAAATACGGGACTACCAAGCGACCAGGTAGACCGCTTGTTGTCTCCACTCGAGATAAAAGAGAGATTAAGAAGAAAGCTGTCAACGAAAAATTGTGTTCAGCGGAAATTAAAGCAGATTTGCAATTACCCGTGACTTCCAGAAGAATTAGACAGGTTTTACAATCGAATGAGCACGTATCTTGGGTGAAATGATGCAAAGAACCAAGGTTAAAACCGGAACACGTAGTCAACCGCTTAGCATTTGCAAAAAAATACATTGACTTTGGTGATAAGTGGAAGATTGTGATTTTCAGTGACGAGAAGAATTGGAATTTGGATGGTTCTGATGGGTGTCAATATTATTGGCATGATCTCCGATTTGAAAAGGAGGTGAGGATGAGTCGAAATTTTGGAGGTGGAAGTCTCATGACTTGGGGTGGCTTTTGCTTTCATGGAGCGTTACCTATAGCATGGATAAGCACAAGAATGAATTCCGAAATGTACGTTGATCTCTTAGAAATCTCTTTGATCGAGCACGGGGAAAGTCTTGTTGGGAAAAACTTTATTTTTCAGCAAGATAATGCTGCGGTGCATACTTCCAGCACTACGAAGATGTTCTTCTCGAACCGATATATTGAAGTTATGGACTGGCCAGCATGCAGCCCGGACCTCATTCCAATGGAGAATCTCTGGGGATTATTAGCGCGGAAAGTTTATTCCAAGGGATGGCAATTCCAAACAGTTGCAGATCTGAAATCCCAAATAAGGACCTCTTGGAACGAATTCCCCCTTTCTACTCTGAAAAATCTAATTCTAAGTATGAAAGATAGGTTAATTTCTCTTTTACGTAAAAATGGACGCAAAATAAATTATTAAACAAAGTCTTGAACTTCTTCTATTATTGATACAATAGACTGCGTTTATACTTTTTTCCATTTGCTTTACCGATCTCCACCCTTTTTGCTTAAATTTTTAATAAATACATATTAGTTTTATTCAAGTTTTATAAATTTTCAAACCCTTTTGCTGTTACGTTATATTATGTAAATAATGTTTCAATTAATTCAAACTATATTTTGTTTATGAAGAAAAATGCGGTGCGTTTATACTTATTTCCACCACTGTATATTCATGCTTTTATGACTTCAGGGGAGGTCAAAACTGGAAGAATATTTTTCATCATGCACTCGTGAATTTTGGAAGAGAAGAATTGAAAGTTTACCAAGAAGGTGAAAAACCATTTGATGGAAAATATTTTTTAGTTTGAACAATGTTTTGTATATAGCATATTTTTAAATAAAAAACCCCATTACTCACTTTAGGGGGAAAATAATTCCAAAAAAGCGCGTTTAAAGTTTTTGATATGAAAAGCTGCCTTGTTTAAACTTAGCAGGTGAGAGACGAGACTAGAATTGATCAGTACGATAAAACAAAAAACTGCTTCAAAAGAAAATAGGGGTTGACTCGCTCATTTATACAAAAAAAAATGGTCTTAGAAGTCTTTACCCTCCGAGTTTCGAATTAGCGCTTTGCAAAAATATTTTCCTCATAAACAACTACTCATTAGAGAAAAAAATAAATTGTTTTTTTTTTAGCCCTCAAAATGATTTTCCCCTCTTGAACATGAAATGTAGAATTTCCTTAAGTGAGTAAAAGCTTTGTCGTTCTCCTTTTGTGTTATTAAAACAAACACCAAAAACACCAAGAAAAAACGTTCTCCCAGTGAATTAAAACCACTTGACTTGTGGCCAAATGGATCCTTTTTAAATAAACAAGAATTATATCCTTGTGAAAAGCAAATTCGTACCTTAAACACCTTTAAAGTGGGTAACAATTCAAATGACAAGAACAAGTATCAAAACGACAAAGAGCACATTTAAATTCCACACAAAAATTAAAACCGAGTCATCTCCTTTAAGTAAGGCAACTCAAATCCCATTTCAAATTCAAACAACCTGAGAAGGGAAGGCATATAAAACAATTTGCAAGTATTTGTAAAGAAAAAACAAATGTAATGAAAGTAATCGCATAAATTGGCACTTCACAAGGAGTTCCCGTGCCGGGTTCTACACAATTTCTTAGAAAAAGGTATATTTCTAGAAAAAATTGCAACAGGTGGTAACAAGCGTTTCTGCAATTTGTGTAATGTGGGGAGATGAGGTAATTTAGCTTCACCCTCACGCGCGACAGTAGACTCCTAATGATTGTTGACGTCTGGAATTCCTTTTTTTTAAAATCTGTTTAAATATTAGTTGATGATGGGAATTTTCCAAACAAGCACCATTTTTTGTGGCACTGCCGCAGAGGACGGATGAGTCAAATGCAACCGACAAGATGTGGATCTATGTAGGAATTAAATCTAAAAGGAAATTATATGAAATGAATTGTAAATGTTTCCTGCGGAAATAAAATGAAATTAGCGTTCCCTTTTTATTAATTATTAAAATATTTCCTTTTAGCCCTTTTTTTTGGTTACAAAAGTGTCGGTTTAGTCATTCGGAATGAACTTTTGCAGGATATTTTGTGGATTACCTGATGATCTTACTTTTCTCTTGGGAATGTTTTCAGATTTTGAAGGGGATGCATCACCCTGTTGGTTTAAAAAATCGAAGTTTTTTCTTTGACCCTTTTTGAAATATGAAAGTTTGCCAGTCGGGTGGGTAAACTCATTCATCAAAAACCAAAAATAAATAAAAAATGATTGTTTTAGAGCAGTTTTCTCGAAAAAGGGCATTAAGGGGTTATTGGATTTGTCGAGGTGTGCTTTTCAGTCGATGTATGAGAAAATTGGTAAAAACATTCTTTCTACAGCGCAAAGAGTTTATGAATCATCAATGAAAAATGTCATTAAAGAAGAAAAAAACAGAATGAAAGAAAAACAAATGGCAGTTTCCGAGGATGGATCTGTCCACAGGGGTTTCTTCCTTGATTGGATCCTACAGCGCGAAAGTTATTGATATATGAAATTACAAAATTTGCTTATTGTAAATCATGCGGGGTATGAAGAAAGTTTATTTTAACTCCAGGGTACTCAATGAGAAAAGAATCTTACAGCGAAAATTTTCAATAAAACTCAATTCATTTATTTACGGCCAATGTACAATAGGAACTTAATAATTTTTTAACAGTAGGTACATAACAAATGATTTGACAAAAGAAACTCTAGGAGAAATTCAAATTGAATTTAAAAGACGATCTGGAAATAATAGGAAATTTTACCAACCAACAATTTTAATTTAATTCAACTTGAATAAAGTTAGTTTAAACGTTTAATCTGTTGATATTAAGGTGATCAGTAAAAGTCATTGCCGAACACGTTCTCTGCACAGGTACAGAAAGTGAATTCCATAAGAGTTCTGCTCGAACGTTGTAAGAATTTTCGAAAGTATTATGCAGTGGCCCGTACCACAAAACTACAAGTATTCGGTTTATAAGCAATTTCTCACAAGTATAAAAAACGGGTTTACCACAAAACTATACTTGTAAAATTTATTAAACATGTCTGCGATCATCCATAAGTGGAAAATTCGGACTTTTGATCCATTCTGTACCACTAAACTACAAGTCAATTTTAAAGTCAGCATCGAGTTGTATAAAGAACTCAATTATCGACCCATATCGTGTTAAACTTGTAAATCACTGCACAAGTCATACAAACACAGAAATAGCAAGCTTTTTGTCAATATATTCTTAAGTACTTCTTGTTCATAATAATTTATAAAGCTCATTTCCGAAATGCGAAATACCAACATATTCGGGAAGACAGTATTGATGTACAACCTACTGAGATTTAAGTAAGTAAATACGGAATTTCCAATAATGCCTAGTAGAATAATTTATGGCTAGGTAAGAGAATGGGCGCCAGACATATGAAAATATCACTGTCGGCCCAATAAGATCATAGAACTGACCTCCTCGAACATGTCTCGTCGAAACAGGCCGCCAATAAGATCTTATAGGGGTAATAAACCAACCCTTAGCCAAATTGGTACGTTTAAGGAAACCAACAGGCAAAGAAACTAATGCACCTGTCTAGACATGCTTCGCACGACCGAGGTGTAAATATTCAGGAAATATTCCTGATAAATCACTTGTATCGTGAAGCTTGAAGTGAATAGTTAAAAATCGTAATTTCAGTTAAATTAAACATCGTGATTATATCTAGTGATTTTGTGAGATTGAATAGGTGGGTGGTATTTCGAATGAATATTTGGTAGTGTAGCTAATTAGATTAGATTAAGGAAAGTATGTGCGCGGTGTGATGGAAAATGTTTGCGATTGGTGCCGGTTTGTCCGGCTTGACAGGATCGTGGTTGGTCCCGACCTGTAGTTTATTGGTTAGTCCAATAATAGGGTTGATATGTTCCCCTATGAACGAATGGAGGATCCAAGCGCTGGTTTGTCCCGCTTGCGATCATAGTTTGCGTGTGGATTCAAGTGCTGGTTTGTCCCACTTGTAATCCGAGTATGGGCGATTATGCCACGCCGCCCACTGAGTTGTTCTGTTACTCAGATCTACCTTTTTTTTTATCTACTTACAGGCGAGCACACGAATCCCGCGGCAGACCGACCTGGGCCTCAAAAACGAGTGAATAATTAGAATTTTAAAATAAAATATTTAAAAAGATAAACTTTTATTGTTCCTTCTTTTATTACTGCGTTTAATTTGTGTATTCTAATGATTTATACGAAATCAGTCAAATTATGAAGCAACAAAATTAGGAACACTAATGCTTTTAAATAAAACAAATTCAATGTGGATTTTTTGTTAATCTTTTATTTTTAAAATTTATGTCCGATTTCAACCGAAATTATTTTTATTTTTGTGCCGAAAATGTGTACGTACGAAAAGTATCCAAAGTTTCATAAATGCTTAACTTAATAGTCAGCAGTTCAAGTTCTATTTTTTTTCTATGGAAACAAATAACAGGAAGGCTTACTAGTTTTAAATAGTTACTTCCATTACCTAATTTTTAAAACTATTTTTATTCAAATTGGCCAGATTTCTAGGAAGATATAAACAATTTTGTCTGTCAAAGTCAATAATTTATCGATTAAACATTAATAGCTCCTATTTCTGAAACAAGGCTTCACCTGGCAAAATACCCATACAATTTTTAAATCAGCTCATCACGGGCAATAACATGCTGTACTTAGGGCCGATTCCAATCCAAGTCTTGGTCTTCGTCTTCGTCTCGTTATAACAATTTATGACGTCAGACCGAGACAACTTGGAGCTTGGTTACTTTGTATAACACTTCATCAAGTCAACCTTTGAGTTGACTTCATGCAAATTATGGATAGGTTTTATTCAAGAAAACGCATATTCTTTTGTATTATTTTTGATTTACCATAAGCTAATATCTTTTACAATTAAAATCAAACGGTTCGAAATGAAAATAATGTGTGATTTCCATCAATTTCTACTTAATAAGTAGAAATTGATGGAAAGGTAGGTAGTCTTAACCATGAAAAGATGAATGAAATGTCAAAAATCAAGCAAAGCAAGCCAATTGTAACGAGCATGCTTGATGTTCGTCTGGGTCTGACGTCACAAATTGTTATAACGAGATGAAGACGAAGATGAAGACTTGGATTGAAATCGGCCCTTAGTACTAGCTTAATACGGAACACCCTGTATAAACGCCATCATAAGTTGAAGGAAAAGGGAAAGAAAAATTCCAAAACTTGTTTCAAAACAACCGACGTCGTCAACGTTCTGAACGAGAGTACAATGAATTTTTTGAAAGAACAGCGATATGAATCAACTCACAGAAATCGAACAACAAGAGGTAGGGAAGTTACACCAGGCTGTTCCATTGCAGGACTTCTGTTTGTCCTATAGAGAAGCAAAATGATGACATTTTCCCTATTTGCTGCTGTCGTCGCTACCAAATTTATAGCTTGCGCGTCGATTATGAGAAATTGATTTACGATTTTAGCAATGGTAGAGGTAAAAATAAAAATTTCCTATGTGAAGCCTGTCTCGATTCTGGCTAAATATTTATACTACTTATTATCATCAATAAAAATTTTATTGAAACACTAAGACAGAACATCTTGAACATCTTTGAACAGTGAATTTAAGTTTTTGAGTATTAAATATTTTGTTTCAATACTTTTAATGCATACTTAATAATGCTTACAATATTTGTGGTTAGAAAAACATTTTTTATGCTCTTAAATAGATGCATACTATAGTCAATGGATATTGTTCTAAAAAAATCTCTGGTTTGATTTTTTGCAGACTTCCACAAGCCATCTTTATTCTATTATCCTTCAGAGAGAGTTTACAGAACAGTGCAATTTCAAGGATCCTTCTTGATCCGAACTAAACTTTCCTAAAGCTAAGGTCATATCTGTTATAGTTTGAAATAAAGTGTACTGCTCCCAATCCTACAGAGTAACACACTTGTAAGCCAGAGTCACAAGACCTGCACTCGTCCATTATACTATTATTTTACTCAAGCCAAGACGCTATTTCTTGATCGATTTTTACTGAACATCTTGTTGAAACGCGAATTGTCTGATTGTTTGGTTGACTTAACAAATCGTGAAAAATTTTCTTTTGTAAAGTTCCAATAAAAACTTGTTGGAGAAAGTGCGATTAGATTTTACAATATCTCTAGAGAGAAATCAAAGCATTCAGTGGAAGGAACACTAACAAAAATTTACTGCTCACTACATTCGGGACTATGTGAAATTGCTGGAAAGTTGAAGATCAAATCGGGACTGCCATTCAATTCAATTCATGTGCCATTAAGCTTCATGGCAAAATGGTAAAATGGCAAAATCTTCTACTAGACTCTTCTATGAAATGAGGGCAAAACCCAATCCACAGGGACTGGAAAATAAATTCTCTAAGGAACACTATTGAGCCACTATAATGAACAATTTAATAGTAGTACATTTCCAGACCAAGCTATCAACAGACTGTTTAAAATGAATAGCAAAAATGCTCCAGTGTCCTGCAAAGGAATGTATTTTTCATAACTACGATGCTATTTGTCTAGTCTGCAACAATCGACTGAGATCAATATTCGTCCTTTCTTGTGATTTACCATCTAAAGATAACAAAAGTGTGCATACGGTGAGCAAACAATTTTCCCTTGCTCTGTATGTGTTACACCTATGGCTTGATGTCGAAGGATTGACCCATTACGTGAAATGTCTCAGGGTTTATGGGATAGCTGACAAATCATGCAAGAAGTTTCATGAGTAGTTCTAGACTTGCACCATTTGCGTCTCTAATGAAGTATATTCGAATGGGAGAGAAGAGAAGTCGTGCAAAAACTTCGAATGCGGAGCAATTGATAAGACTGGCGTAGTCTATCGGTGACCTAGTGCTTGTATTGTACCAGCTACATAATACCCTTCCGTTGTGACCCCCTCAGATACTGTTCGTGCATTTTAAACAGATTTTGCAAGTATTCCTGGCAGCGAGCGCCAATAGAAAATGCTAAGGGAATAAATTATTGCTTTTTTCAATATCAAAGGTGAGTCCTGATCAAACAAAATCAACGAAAAGCATTAAAGGTAGCAATTTGTGGGCAGACAAGAACAACGGAATGCTTTTCAGATCACGCACAGTGTCAGAAAAGCAATTAATTTTCTCCCTTGAAAACATTTTCATTTAGCTAAGGATTTTCATGCTGGACCGAAACAGGTAAGGCGATTGCATAGACTTGGGGTGCTGTGTTGATTTTCAAAGAATATTTGAATATTTTGATTCCCATCCCTGGAGTTCGTCCTTTAATTATATTATTTCATTTTGTTTGATGTAAGCTTTTTGGTGATTTATTAAATATTTCAGGAAGCAGTAGTGAGTTATATTAAATTCAGAGGAGGAGAGTTCTCGGTAGTAAAACTTATCTCGATTAAATTGAATGCCTCCAAGGCTGAAGGTTTGTTTTTCTTGAATCATTTTTAAATGTTTAAATGAAAGCGGAATAAATTACATTTTTCCGTATTCTTTGAAAATGTGCAAGAACAAAAGATTGTGGGGCTTTCCAGAATCCCAGATCTAGTAACAGACAGAAATCATCTAAATCTGTTATCTAGTGGGTTGAGGCAGCTTATATGAAGCGTTCAACATTGTTCCCTCTTTTTTTCTACCCTATCTGATAGATAGGGTATATTAGTTTTGATCCAACGTTTGTAACGCATAATGAATGAATTTTATACATATGCTCAGAATGTGAAAGTAAATCGATTTAAGCATGTCTTTCTGTCCGTCCGTCCGTCCGTCCGTCCGTCCGCCCGTCTGTATACACGATAACTCGAGAACGGATTGAGTTAGAGGGCTGAAATTTGGTATATATTACTTTCAGAAAATTTTTAGATCTAAGTTCGAAAATGGGGTGAATCTCCCCACCCCTTCAATAGGCCACCATATTGAATTTTTGGATTATTGGGTGTATAATTCAAATAGGGAACAACGTATAGCTCTCCAATTTAGCAAAGAGCAGTTCTATGAGACGCTTAATGAGTAAAAGAAAATCGCTCATATTCCCCCACTCCTTGGTCGGACCGCCATATTTGATTTTTGGATTATTGGACCTAATTCGAAAGGGAAGCAACCTATCACTTTGAAATTTTGTATGGATGTGTTTCATGGGACTCCGGACCGAAAAAATGAAAATAATCCACGTCCCCCCACTCCTTGGCTTGGCCGCCATATTGAATTTTTGTATTATAGGACATATTTCGAAAGGGAAACAATCACTCTAAAATTTTGCACAGAAGAGTTTTATGAGATGAACTATATTTAGATCATATACTCGTCTTATAACATTTGCGGATTATCTGTGGAATACTGAATTGATTTCTATTAGTGATGCTTTTGAATTTCTATGCGTGGAAGTCAATACTAGTGTGGATTGCGCATTGTGTAGTGGGAGGCGATTTCAATGTGGACATATTATCAATTCCCAAGTAAATGAATTTAGATTCAAAGTCCAGTCCTGTTACTTGAATATTGTTGATAGTAAGTATCTCCAACTTACTTCAGTATTACTCCTCCGACGTAACAACACTTTGTCGCGGCAAAAAAGTTTGTGTATCTGCCAGTAGTGTCTCCCATGCCGAACAGGTTGCCGCTGAAAAGTCAGAACGAGATGGATAAAGAAATATGGCAATGAAAAAAAACTGTGGACATACATATACCCCCGGTGGTAAAGCGACTAACTCGAAACATCTACGTTCTGTTGAGATGGGCTCCATGGATTCTTGTGGGGCGGAGAGCATTTATTGCCGTGTAATGGGTAAAAATAGGGAAGTTGGTAGTTTTAAAGTGATAGAAACGATATGCCGATGCATTGCAATGGCAATGAACCAACTGAAATGACCTATGACCAAGACGTCAATGGAATCCATGGATGAAGAACAAGAGAAGGAGCAGAGACTGGGTTCATTCCAGCAGCTACGAATTCAATCTCCACGCTGCTGCAGGAAACCAGCGAATGTGGCACCAAGGATGTTAATACCAACCGGGAGGCATTACTCGAATATGTTATTGAAAGATACCTACATATTGCGAACAAGGGAACGGAGCCTACTTTCGTCGATATCAGATGGAAAGAGGTGATTGCTATGGCCATATGAAATACCAAAACTGAAAGATTAGAGGGTGATGGATCAAGCAACGTTGTTTGGTTACAGAGCCATTCGAGTTGTGTTGAAATATCGCTCGGGAATGAGAAAGAATAGATTCGGAGCACGGCCGCGACGAAGTGCACAAAGTAGTTGAACGGAATCTTAAGGCAACGGTGAGAGAAATACCTAAGATCACAATAAGTGCAGTGCAGAGTCCCAGCTAGAGGTAATAACCTCAGCTATGTACGACGCATTTCAGGATGATCAGAATTCTACTCCCTGGTGTATAATGGGGAAATAGAGAGCCTGAAGAAAGAGATGAAAAGAGTCTTTAACCCATCCATAAGGAATAATGGAACGTAGGCGTGGGAAGACTATAAGATGAAGAAGAGAGAACTGAAAAGAATTCTTCGGCGACAAAAAACGGAGTCATGGAAAGATTTCTGCTCGAACAGAAAATATTCTGGTTGAAAGAACTCTGCTTGAAAGAACAACTCTTTCACTCCATGTCTTGGAATTAAGCTTTCAACAAAATAGTTTTTAGTCTCAAAGTATATTTAAATATTTTTCGTGTGCTTATTTAAGGATATCACTAAAAAGTACCTACTTATGTAGTCATACAGGAAACTTTGGTACTTCTGTTATATACCATCACATGAAAATCGAACATCTAGCAGCCTTCGGGACTTTTATAATTAAAAACAAATGAAGTAAGAAAATTTAAACCACTTCAGTACAATATTATATTCGTAACGCGTTTCGAACCTAAGTTCATAATCATGCGTTTGGGACTTTTTTTATAAGGAGATTGGAGTTTAACGAAAAAACCAGAAAAATATCCTTTCAATACCTGCAAAACGACATACCCAGAAATTGGTTAAAACCGACACTTCCAACTAACTACAGTCAGAACTACTACTGGTTACGGTTGCATCCTACCACCGCTACCCATGAGTTGTAAGTGAAAATTCGCAAGTTTTGTACAGTCCGAATAAAATTAGTTTGAATTCGTTGATGTATTTCTGTAATTGTATTTCTGGAACCTACACTCGTTGTACGTGGTACGCGGCAGAAAAAGCCAACGTGATGCTGCCGTACTGATGAGATTACTGGTTTTTGCTGCTCGAAACACACACACTGCAGGTAATTTAATTTTATTTTGGAATTTGTGTTATCAGAAAAAATATTTCTGACCGCACATTACACTGGTAAATTTTGTTACCTCAATTTTGGAATAAATCCAGTGCCCCTAGAGTTCCCATTCCATGGCATTTCAGAGAGTGGTGTACTTAAAATTAATTTCCAGAAACACTTGAAACACACTCAACAATTCTGGTATCTATGTTAATTAGTTCGTGGATATCAATATCTACATCCCTCGTTTTTGCTAAATGGGTTTAATTTTATTTTACAATGCGTGGTTACATTCATGCCGTGAACAAATTTCGAAATTTCATACAAATTAAAGGCTTCATGACAATGTTGTGAATGTATTGTAGTACTCCTTTGAACAGTATTAAAATTTAAAGTCTTCGCAAAATTCCTCCGAATACTTAAAAGATTATCATTAAATGAGAAATATATTTGAGCGACATCGCAGGCCTGTTTGATATAAATAAATTATTTACAGCCATTAGAACTCATGCGTCTCAAAATTCTCTGCTCCAATTAAAAGTGTCATCCATGAGTAAATAAACGCTTCCTTTTTAGCAGCAAAATTGAGTAATAAAAGGGGTTGGAAGACTTCAAAGGAGTTTAGGGATAATAAAGTAGATGGGGAGTTCCGCCCCAAAAACGATTTCATTTAATCTTGAAGGCGAACCAAACCATCTTGCATTCATTTTAATAATAATTCTGGAGACACCTACGAAAGTCTGAGGAGGAAGGGAAGGGAGTCCAAAATTTTGAAATATCACTCCTTTACGTTGGAAATGCAAAAGAAATGTTCAGTTTTTCTGTTTTTGCTGTATTTCATCTTTCATCATCACCGCGGAGAACTTTATGATTTTCATTAAATTTCGTCTCTTCTAAATCCTTCCTTCGTGCATTTATTAATAGTTTTCTTATGAAATTAAATAATATATAAAAATTGTTCAAATTTAATCGACGGCTCACTTCGGGGAAGATTAGTGTTACATAAAAACGGATATTTGACTATATGTTCCTTTCTTCCTCTTCTTAAAACGCAAATATATGATCTTGGTGCAGTAAGCTGACTTCTCAGAAGGAGCATTAACATTTCGAGAAGGCTTCGCATTGTCCTTTGCTAAACGGTTACTGAACTGCAAAAAAAAAATCAAAAGTTCTGTATCTTGCCGGTGGCAATTAGTAGTTTATAGTTTTTAAGAAGTTTATAGATTTTTATATTCACATTGTTTCTTGCGTATCTAAAGTTGGTGAAAAAATGCCAAGAGGCTTGAAACCTACAGGCCCTCCATCGAGGATCTGACAATAAAAAGGGGTCCTGCTTCAACGATAGCGCGGACAGCCCTCGCAAAAAAAAAATATTGGTAATAGTCCCCACCAATGCGGGTGGGTTTAACTTCCGAAAATGAAAATGAACACTGTTTCACTCTTAAAGATGATCGTTGGCAGGGTTGTCAATGAGATGACTCAAAAGTAAAAATCGATTCATCGGTCGACTCTTTTCTTGATCGACTCAAAATACTGCAACTGGTTGAATCCGCTCAGAAGTAAATCTGCTCAAGTTTTGAGTTCGCTCATGTTTTGAATCTGATGCTCTGTTTTGAGTTCGTTTAGATTTGAGCCTGCTTAAGTTTAAGCAGAGGGACTATGAGTGGACTCAAAACTGAGCAGATTCAAATTTGGGTTGAAACCTCCACGCGTCATGTACACTGGAGGTATTAAATTTTGAAAAACTGAGGTCACTGCTGAAACTTTAAAGGGTCATGAAAGACGTAAAGTTTTGCGATGGCGACATTGTCTAACATTATACCTATACCAAATTTTCGCTCATCAATTCGAATTACATAGGAAATACCGGATACTTGTTAGTGAAATGATCTGCATATGTTAACATGTTATGAAAGCATGAATCGCTGGATAGAAATACAAAACTACAGGAAGAGCTTGGAATTCGTCTTGTGTAACCAGTTGCAATAGATAGGGAAGGGCCAGTGACTCACGCACTACTTCCTCTAACTAGTTAGACGATCGATCAATCCTGTGCGGATAAATTTTCATGAAGTACATCCATACCTTTTACACAAAATTTTATATCGGTTTCTTTAGCCTACCCTTACTTATAGTAACAGGGAAATTTTTAGTATCGTATAACACAATGACGAATCTCAACCGAAGAATATAAAGGAGGAGACTAATTACCCTTTGCAACACTATAAATTGGTCTGTAAAGTGATCTAGTTTATACTATATCCAACTATAAGCTGGACAATGAAGTATCCATAATAATATTCCAGTAGATGAACACGTATTTAATGGGCGCGTGGTAGGTGGGCTTAATGTGTAATAGGGGTGAATTCAAAAGTCACTTCGTTGCCAGATTTTTGAAACACATGCGCTTCGAATGACTAACGAATTCATGTACCATTAAAATCCTTTGGAGTACTTTCGTTTTCTAATGTGAACGGGCACTCAAACTCAACTGACAAAATTGAAGTTGGTAGGCCCTCGAGAGAAGGAAGTCTTTCCTGTATAATTGTTAATTAGGAGAGGTGTGCATTTTATATTGGCCAGCATTCTAAGCCTAAAAAATGCTGCATTTACTGAGCTTTATATGAGAACACATTTTATCTGCTTTTGCGGCTAAAGGGCGACGAATATTCCATCTATATTCGCATTTGGATCGTGATTTTGGCGCACAGCGGTTGTAATTTATTGGCAAATTAATAGAGTGGTTTTGAATGTTTTCCCTTTTACATAAGTTCATCTTTTCGTGAATATCAAACAAACTCACATGTGCCATTCCACAATTAGCAAAGGCTAAGGCTATTTACGAAATTCGAGATGTTCAAAACCACCTTACCTGATCTTAAGTATCTCACACGTGCTTCCGAAGCGCTGCGTCTCTTCTGGAGCATAACTGTGCGAATATGGATTGGACTATCATTTTCTCTTTGCACTCTATACTACAGGCCGCAACTAATAAAAACCAATGTACAAGGGCGCACGTTCATTCGACGTCCTAATTCCTTTCCTCCCTTTCCGCTGCAGCCTTAACGTAGGAACATAGCATATCTCCTGAGCTTTGGTTACAACATAAAAGAGAACTATGGTATATTCGACTCAAGAATATGTTGTGATTTGATGTAAGGTGTAACCTATCCTTGAAATATTGTATCTTTGTCCTTAAATCTAATGGTTAGAGTTTTGTAATTTAAAAAAAAAAAACATTTGACACCCATTTTACTCTCGCCCATTTATTCAGCCGTTCACCTTTTCCATAATTTATTTTTTCTTTCTCTTTACCTTTCTATTATTATTTTATTGTCTTATTTAAAATTTTGTCTAAAGCAAAATAATTTATTACCTTCAATGAATTGACTTGCATTAAAGGAGAATGACGATGTTTTCTTGATAATACAACTCTACGTGATTTCCTTAAAAAGGAATCCTTTAAAACGAT
>QYTT01094353.1:9070-21798 GCA_006980735.1 Dasypogon diadema
CACTTTAAAATTCTTTAGTTTAAATTAAAACTTTTATTTATTTTATTATTCCTTTTATTTTGATCTAAACTTTTTATTAAAAATATTTATTTCCGGCTATATTTATTAACTAGGCAACACTAATTCATTACTTACACCTCTACCGGAAAAATCTGAATCAAGACTAAAAACTAATACAAATTAATTTGACATAAAAATATTTTTACAATTTACAGGTGTCTATGTGAGTTTAATGTGTGGGTACAAAATGAAAAACGCGTTCATCCTACAACTAGAACTTTATTATTACTTGCTACAACTAATCACAACGGCTCTCAAAATTCAAAAAGCGGTAATTCTTCGCGTTGCTATGACACCGCAACAGGGGCGTAGTGAGTGCAGTTCAAAATATGGTAATTTATAAATGACATAATTAATGAATTTTATAAATGGCAATATGATAAAGATGGTTGTGCGGTAAGGTCGCCACAATTCCATTTCCCGCTGCTGCTCAAACGTTCTGTTTGTATTGAATAACACAGTTGAAGTTTGGCAAGCTGATGTTTTCTTCACTTTTCAACCAAGTCTCAGTTAAGATAATTATATTTAAATGCCGTGAGATTGGGCTAAAGATATCTGCAGCGTGAGCTCGTACACTCTGACAATTGAAAATGTTTATAGACAATCCCTCCCTTTGTCGTCTGAACTGAAGCATTTGTTAATCAATATTTACCAAAAAAAATCATCGAAAGTATTAATTTTGCAGGCACCATTACTGTTAATGGCCTTCGGCCATGATGAAGCGTCTTGTCTGAGCCACGAGTAATTGTATACAATCCATCTGTACTGGTTGCAATGGGACAAAACGACATACAATAGTGATTTTGAATGTTTCTTGTTCACGAACGCTTTCGTGCTAATTGCCACACTCAAGATGTTAATGGCAAATGTGTTCGTTTTAGTTTTATTTTTATTCAAAGATATTGTCGGTGATCTTCTCCCTATTGTTACTGATGTTTTGCTAATGTTCTTAGCTTTTTTAAGCTTTTCGCCTGTTGTAGGTGCATCAGTAAAATCGATCCACACAAAACTAATCTCTCCAGCGTCGTCGAAGTCCATATGTACCAACCTCCCCACGGTACCACTGGTCAAACCATTGGTCACATCTATATTGGTTGTAATCATGTAAAATATATCTTTTACAAATATAGCCAGGTAAGACAATCTACCGTATCGTTGAGAGACATTTTGTGAAGTTCCTGACAAAAACTTCTTCCGCATTCGACAGAAATATTATTACTGAGAAAATGTCCACGTGGAGTATGCTCACTGGTACAAACGATATTACTAAGATTTTCTAATAGCGTCTCCTCCCCTCTTGAAAACAGTGCGCAACCGCGTACTATAACCGAACACTACATATTTTCCCTAAAAATCTGTAGTCGAACGAGCAGCAAACTGTAGTCCTGCAAAGAAGAGACCGAGAATCGACAATACAGCAAACAAATCAAGACATATTTTCGTCATACAATATTCATGTGACGGTCTTGAAATTTAACTCTTATCGCGGCTAAAGAAGTTTCACTTGCTGGACCTCGGTATAAATAAGCGCACTCGCGACACAACTATATGCAACGACCAGGTCCCAGGGGAGCACTCAACCAGTACGCCTGCTCTCTAGCATGACACAATTCGAACTCCAAGTTATTGAATTTAATTTAGATTGGCCAACTCAAAAAAGCCGATGGAAGCTACACTGGTGGTCGTGAGATTGCTTTTGCAAACTTATTTCCCTGATTCCATAGAAGTAGAAGATAGACCCCCATGTGGGGATTAGGGTAGGAAAACGACCATCTAGACGTGTAATCTTCACTAAGGGGAAAATTAAATGAGCTATACAATCTTTCAAACCATATAAATCCCCTGGAGGTGATGGTATCTTTCCGGCCCTATTTCAAGAGGAACTGGAAGAACTGTTGCCTACCCTTGTTAAAATCTTTAGGGCAAGTTATTCCCTAGGATATATACCCAAGTTGTGAAGAGATGTAGAGGTGGCGTTTATATCCAAAGGTGGATATAAAAATCATTAGTCTAACCTCGTTCCTACTCAAAACAATGGAAAAGATAATAGACTACCATATCAGAAGTGGTATTCTTAGTAATACACCTCTTCATTCACTGCAGCAACACGCCTGTCAAGCGGGAAAATCCACAACTACTGTTCTTCAAAATCTGGTTAGTAAACTGGAAGAAGCGCTAGTGGAAAATGAGATTGCCCTCTGTGCTTTCTTAGACATTGAGGGAGCGTTTGATAATACGTCCTTCGAATCAATAAAAAGGGCGACCGTTGAAAGAGAATGTGAGTCCTCGACGGTCCCCTGGATCGAAACAATGCTCAGCTGCCGGCAAATTACAGCCAGACTTGGAGGTGAGTCGATGACGACACAAGCCACCAAGGGTTGCCCCCAAGGAGGGGTCCTGCCCCCTTGCTGTGGTCTATAATTGTTGACGAACTCCTTCAAAAGCTAACGGAACTGGGCTATGATTGTCAAGGATATGCAGATGACCTGATTATCATAACTAGGGGCAAGAGAGACAGAGTGGTCTCTAATTCTATGCAGAATGCCCTCCATATAGTATATGACTGGTGCCAGAAAGTGGACCTGAGAGTCAACCCTGGCAAAACGGCCATTGTACCCTTCGCTGGAGGAGGAAAGTCTCGTTGACACCCCCCTCCCATTCTCAAGTGAGATAAAGTATCTGGGAATTATCCTGGATCAGAAACTCACTTGGAATTTGCAGCTGGAAAGAGTTCTTGAATGGGAAACAACGGCCCTGTGGATGTGGCAAAATCTAAGGGCTCAAGCCGAAAATGATCTTATGGTCATACAAAGCAATTATAAAGCCGATGGTCACACATGCGGCCTTAGTATGGTGGCCAAAGGTAAAACAAAAACCAGCACAGTCTGGTCTCCAAAAATTGCAGCGACTTGCTTGCCTGAGGGTAACGGGTTCATTACGCTCCTGCCCTACTGCGGCCCTTGAGGCGATGTTGGACCTCTTACCTCTGCACCAGCATATGGTGGGGGAGGCTGCATATGCTTCCTTAAGGCGCAGTAGTTGAATCTACTCAACAGTGGCAACCCACAAGGACACCTTAAAATCCTTGAGGAATTCCTGGAGGATGAAGTGTCCAACCCCCTTTCGGATATAAAACATATAATTTTGAGATACCTTTCAACGTGATCCTAGGAAGTCGACAAACGTGGCAGAACATCGACTTTGCTTTTGAAAAGGGATCATTGAAATGATACACAGATAGATCATGCTTAGATAATGGGACGGGGGCTGGTGCATACGGGCCAAACTTTAAAATTTCTAAAGCCATGGGTACTTCATGCACTATTTATCAAGCTGAAATCCATGCCATTGAACTCTGTGTATGTGAAAGCATCAGAAGAGGTACACGCGGCACAAATATATATATATAATATCGCATAACCAGGAAGCATTAAGGGCGCTAAGTTCCTTCACTTGTGAATCTAAGCTGAGCTGGAGTTACCTAAATGCCTTAAAACATCTGGCTACGAACAATAGAGTAACTCTGTTGTGGGTGCCGGGTAGTAGGAATATATTAGGCAATGAAACTTGGATCAACTGGCTAAAGAAGGTGCATATCCGCCTTTATCGGTCCTGAGCCGTTCTGTGGCTTACCTCTTCCATGGTCATTTTTTGCTACTTCATAATGCGCCTAACGAAGGCAGAGTTATTGAGGTCAGAGCAAGAGTAATTAATTTTAAAGTAAAATTTTTAATAAAATATGTACATATATACAATTATTTTTCATATTTCAACTGCTAAGCTTCTACACCTGTACTTATAAAAATGTGTACTTCTTAAAGTTTAGCATTATAACACAAACTTTGTTATATACATATTTAGGAAAATGTTGGAATTTTATAATTTGGATTGTAGGAAAGTATCTTGCACCTATGACGTAAAGATTCTAGTCGTACTTAATTAAGGAATGTACATCACAATCCAGCCGTTTGCGGCCATTCAACGAGGACAATTCTAAAATAACAAAAGCTTGCTTAACAACGCCGCCGGCCTGACGAACAAGCTTAATAGCAGATTCTAAAGAACCTCCAGTGGCAAGCAAATCATCGATGATTAACACTCTCTGGCCAGGTTTTATTGAAGCCTTTTGAATCTCAAACACATCCTAAAATAATGATATTAAGTGGCATAACAGAAGAGAGTAAGAAATTGAACTCACAGTTCCATATTCCAACTGATATTCTTGTTGATAGCATTCCCCTGGTAATTTTCCCTTCTTTCTCACCGCCACGTTTGCGATACCCAATTCAGCAGCTACAATGAAACTAAACAAAAAACCTCGAGACTCCAGACCCACGACAGCATCGATATCAGGACAACAATTTTTTACATGATGAAGTATCAGATCTTTTAAGTAGATGCAACAGATACCGTCCGCAAGAGCTGTGAATATATCCCTAACAGGGCACTATACTATTTATTTCTGGTGAATTTCTGTGGAAACTACTTACTTGAAAATTATCCCCTTCTTGGGGAAATCAGGAAAAACTCCAATATGGGCTTCTAGATACTTCAACTTTTCTTCATCATTCATTGCGCTGTTTATTGGAACTGGAATTTGTAACCACTAGTTGATAACTAACGTGCGGTAAGAAAAAAACGGAAAACAGATAAAGCCGAACTCCTAATTGAGCTCAAAGTTTAACTAAAGCTATCAACCGATAATTTGACAGTTGCCTAAATGAAGCTATTCTATTCCCATCTAGTGGAAACTAGCTAAAGTCAACCCGGCTTTGTGGCTGTTAATTTTTAAAATAAATTCAGTAATGATTACCTTTTTGGAACTGAGCATCAATTTAGTGAATTATATTATTAATCAAGAGAATATAACATTTTGTGGAAAATATTGGTCGAGTTATTTTCAGTTATTGAGTTATTTTAATCTTTTCTTCTCAGCTTGAAGCTTCCAATTACCCATCGCATTGTGGTACGACAAAAATAACAAATTCATTCAATTATTGCTCATAGTTTCGCACCACATTAGCATAAATTACTTTACAACCTTACGTAAGCATAAATTATTTGCAATTTTAAAAATATTTTCAAAAACGGCGTGTTTGACCAAATTCTCCGGTGCTAAGTTCATAACCCTATGAAAATTTAACTCGATTTTTTGCCACTGAATTTCGACAATTCCCGTATTCTTAATCGATTTTAATGTATGAAGTAAAAGATGGGTGACACAGCAAAGATTTAATATAATATTGTACAAGCATTTAGAAATGTAATCAAACAAAAAAAAAGCACCCACCTTGAGGGCATCGAGTGCATCTTGTATTTTCATATGCGTACAATTTAAGTACCTTCGTTATAAATTTATTTTATTGTGTATTGCGTGAATCTATTCCTTAAATGCATGGAAAAGGTGTCCAGGAATGGCTTATTACTGTTTTTTTCAAACGGCCTGACTATCTTTCCTGTGACACGCCCCCAGCCAGACCAGCCATTGCTATAGTATAGGCATTTTATGTGATTATTTTTGTCTATATGTTTTCAATCAGAGTTCTTTTTTTTTGCTTCGCTCCTTTTATCCTGTTATCAACCTCGGCGTAGTAATAAATAAATACTTGGTGGCATCGTTAGCCATTTTTTTTTCTTCTATTTTTGCAATAATTTTAATGCTACATAAAGAGCAGGTCTGTAGCCAGAAAAGGGTGCACTAATTTGATCTACACGGAAGAGAAAAATATATAAAAATTCCGTATATATAATGAATACAGTTAGGTAACACATCTGCATTTAATTGAAAACATGTTTTTTAAACAAACAAAGAACTAGTTTGGCAAAACGATTCTAAAATATAATTTACAGAACCATTTACTTTTAATTACATATTTGCATGCCTATGCAATTCACGAAAGGATGTGTAAAAAATAAATAAATAAAAATTATTTTGAAATTGAATGCAAAAAAATCTTGGTGCAATTTAAGAGAAAAATTACTGTTGAGGAAAGAAAAATAATAATTAAGTAATCTAGACGAAAAAGGACAGACAAATAGAAAAACAGCGTTAGAAGAAAGTGTTCTATAATTTAAAATACAAAAAATGTTCCAAAAATATAAGAAAACTAAAACTGTTGAAAATAAACCACAGAATAGCCTTCTCCAAAGCCCTTTAAAACAACTTAACAGATTTTGGTCAGAAAAGTGACAGTGGAACCAGGCATTTTATCCTCAGAACTTAAACGCAGTTTCAATAGAAATAACATCAAGCAGCACGCAACGCATTTTATAGCATAAATTTACGCGAAGAGACAACCATAAGAAAATCATATATTTCAAAAATTCTTAAAAGAAGGAATATCGTCACAAAGTTTCACAATTTTCTGGCGAAAAGTATTTTTTAGAAAAAGGAAAACAAATTTAATATGTACTCTTCAGTTGGTCGACATACCGTGTGGTGTAAACCCAAAAAAACCGTTATGAACGGATACGGATCTCTCCTTGTCAGGAGCTATTTCTTACCATTTAGGGTAAGTAAATTAATATTTATTGACGTTACTTGAGTATTCTCGAAGAGAATTTCGAACCCAGTGTAGGTAAATTGCAATTATTCAATAAATATGTACTCTAACATTATAACGATTCCAAGCATAGGTCTTTGAATGTACAAATATGGGTCCTATGTTATACTCGTAAGATACTTCATACCGCATTGCAGAGAACCTCGTAGAGCATCTATGGCCTTATTTAAAAGTCCGGCTATGAAAACATAAAATTCATAAAAATATAGAGTTGAAAATGCGTTGACTTTAGAATGGGAAGGTATTGTTTCAGAAAATTATAAAAAGCTGGTCCATTCAAAGCCAAGTCGTATCGAAGCTGTTGTAAAATCACGGGAAGATCCAACAAGATATCAACTTTTGAATTGGGTCTGGCACTCTGCCCTTTTAGCTAAACTTCCAGCTTTTGGTCTAGACCAATCTCTTCTCAGTTGGATTGGAAGTACCTCCCAACTTGAACATCCTAGGAGGTGTTCAAGAATTTTAGTTGGACAGATCACATCTTCTCTATGAAGAATGCGATGAAGTGCTTGGGTTATATTTTACCCTATTTGACGTAGCACTCATTTACAACGTTCACGTCAGACCTAGATTCAAATATAATTTGCATATTTGGGCAGGGGCAGGATGTACTGGATTGTCCGCGTTGTACAAAGTCTAAAAGAAGACCTTTAAGCTCATTGGCGACGAGACGATAACTTCTAAAATCGATTCTATGGCGCATGCCTTACCCTTTTTTATCGCTACGTCGATGGATATTGTTCCAACTATATCTCGGGTCTGATTCCTTGTAGATCAATCCCTACGCATGATACCCGCTCGATGCGCTCCACCATGTTGTCCTCGGGACAAGATCTAGCAGAACAGTGAAATTTCGTGAATCCTTCTTGAGCTGAACTTTACATACGTGGAGCAAATTGCCATCTTCTGTTTCCCCCCAAGACTGCAGAGGGCAGCTGTTCAAACAGAATGTGCACCGACGCCTTCACTCAACATCCTGATCCCTCCTTCTTCTTCTCCTCTTTGGATCCGCTCGTTGAAGATAAAGGTACTATTCCATCCCATCTGCGAGACAAAACATCCTGTTTGGATGATTTATTCCTGATAAAATCAATCAAAACATCACTGCTAGTACAATATGCATCGTACATAGTAAAAAGAGGCTTTGAACGAGAAAGTGGAGAAATTCAGGAGGTTAGACGATACAGGATATCGCGTATGTCAGCTTACTTTGCAGGAAAGGTATAAAGGCGAAAAGTGGTTTCGTCATATACCCAGAAGATATGAAATTGGTCACTTCATCGTTAGGCTTCTATTCCAATAAATATAAAATTTTCTGAAAACTTTTTTTTATTCGCAGCCAAAATATGTATTCAATAGATCCTCTAATGCAAAATATACATTAAACTTTTTATAACGTTATTAGTAAACTATTACACTATTATAGAAAAATAATTAAAGTAGTAATTACAATAGGAAATAATTTTAAATAACCAATTTTCCATAACATGGTGATTTAAGTTGAATACTTGCGGTCTTAAAATTAACTTAACACTGACTAGCTAGTGAAGAGTTTTTTCGTTTAAAAGACATCATACGTTCGTTTAAGCCTTACGCAAATATTTACTTCAATAGAAAACATCTACAGTATGTCCACAGCAGCTAGATCCGTTTCCAGCTCTTGAACTAAAAGTTCCTCTTGAAATTTGTATATTTTCGAACGTTCTACTTTTTCGCTGTTTGCATTCTCCTGGCAAAACTTTGTTGCTAGTTTTAGTTCCTTCCGTAAAGTATCCTCAAGGCGACGTAGTTTAGCTTGGCTTTGTTGGGAAGTACAAGATGTTGGTAAAATCTTACATTCTTTGGGAAACTCTTGATAAAAGAGATGTGTTAACGCAAGAACTTTCTCTTCAGACCTAAAGCATCAATAAACTTACAAATTATGATTGATAAACTGAATAAAAAATTACCGAGTGTAAGCTTTTACTGAAGTCAAACTTTTACCTGTGCTGAGAAGCCGTAATAAAGTACCAAACCAATACGAATCTGGATCCTCCTTATGTAAATATATTTCTTCTTTTAACGGTTCAGTGTTAAAAATAATGGAGTGCCGTTGATAGGATGTTTCCTAAATAGTACAAATCTAAGAAATTTTAATGGAACTAAGGTAATCTCGTCTAGTTAAAGAGAATGGGGATGATATGAATACCCTTTCAGATACAAAGTTGAAAAAGACACTGATCCTAAGAACAGGATATTATTTTTGCCTATTATATTCACAAGAACAAATTTTAGTGAGTCCTGTACACATTTTAGGCACAAAATTTTATGAAAACTGGGTTCAGTAATCACATCTTCTCGATACATGGTAATTTTTGCGGAAATGTTCGTAGTGAATTTTGTCTTATTTGTCTTTGTCTACAAGAATTTATTGTTTAAACTACTAAATTGGTTTTTGTTAAAAAGGGGTTGTGTAGAAATTAAATAGTGTTTTCACAAAAGAATATTCTGTGCAAACTTTCGTAACTTTGATATATAACTATCCATGAGTCTGTTTGTCCGTTGGGATGGGCATTTCGTATATTATGTATTATTAACTTTTTTTCTATGTGATACTTTTGGTTGTATTATCGAAATCCCCTATTACTAAAAATTAACGCAAAAATTATTTAGGTTTGAAAGGGTTAACCCTTCCAATCTTTACTAAAAATATAAAATATTTATTTAGACAGACCTAAGCAGAATGACCACATATACCTTGAAATGTAAAAGCATAAGCTGATTGTATTTTTGAGTATATTTAAATCTAGCATAAAGTTTATTTACGTTATTTTTTCAATGTCGCACTATGTCAATATTTACCACAAAATGATAAAATACGTACTCCTCTCTTTGGCAAAAATCGAAAAAACAGCGGCCTAGATTTATTTTAGTTACATACAAGATTTCTTTAAACTAAAACAAAATTCGATTGCACTACATCTTTTTAAAAAATTTTATTTGTTGTTTATATTTTTTTGGATAATTCGAAGTAATCAAATCATCAACTCTAGAGAAAATAAAAAACATACTAGCTGGGGTCTTTTGTGCAACGGAGTTATGAAAGCTCGAAAGAACGGCTGTAGTCTATCGAGTGCAAAGTTAATTCTTCTTTGACGCACATTTTCATTCTTTTCTCTTGACGCACACGAGGCTAAAATGTATATAAAAGAACTAAACTGTAAACTTTAAACGCTGTTTTCTCGAAACGACATTTTTTTAACTGGTTTTCCTATTATCTTTGCCAATTAAAATCGAACCGTCTTTTTCTTTAGATCTACTTAAACTACATAAAATTCTTTCTCTTCAGTTAAGCGTACGGAAAGTTTTTTTATTGGAATTCGCTACTTTTATGGGCTTTTCGAAAAAAAATTCGGCGATTTTAAAGATCTGCCAATTCCACAATTATTTATAAACGAAAACTTTTGGAACAAAAAAATCGTAAAAATAGCTCAAAGTATGCTCTTTTCAACCTCCTATTCGTGACATTCATGCTATGTTTATATAAGTAAATAAAAAACCCCGAAAATCACCCTTTTTTGGTCGTCACCATGTTGTTCCGCCTTAAGTAAACCCCATATAACTAAAAACCGCTAGAAATTTATCTTAATGTCAGTTGTGCCTACGTTTGTGTTTTTCTTTTTGTAGTCTAGGGTGGCTCCGAATTTCCCGCATCGGGGACTCTAGACAGCCACACCCGAGTTAATGGCTAAGTGTTTCCACTAAACGCCAGGGGTTATATAAAAAATGTTCATATTTTCGCATATATTCTGATTATATCCAATATAAGTTTGTGAATAAGCACAGCACACTTGAAAAGTTCTCCAAAATATTCTGTTGCTTCGGGTTACACACATTTATTGTTCTCGCGGGGTATCACCAACCTTCGGGCAGATCATTAACAAAATTTGTATACGTTTGTGTTTATTTTAATTGCTATGACGAGCAGAATCAACTTTTAAACATAAAAGCTTTCAAGAAGCGCCATGTACTTTCGCGTAGAAAACTTAAATAACAGAGTAAACTTATTAGCTATTTTACAGAGTTAATTTAACACAGTTAATGACAACTCTGTGCTCTCCTACCAGAAACAAAACGCATCTACTATGAAATTTATAGATTTCCATTATTTTACTATTTCTATGATACAACCTGAAACAAGGCACTGCCTTTTTTTTGGCAGTAGAGTACAGAGTGGTCATACATTAACTGGATTAACTCAGTTATTTTACAGATCTTTTGAGCTTTCATAATTTCGTTGCCCAAAAAAACATAGCCAATATGTTCTAATTTCTCGTCTCATTTTTTACCATCGTCATCTGTTTTGATGCAGCAAGTACAACTTTTTCGTCTTGGTACTTTTTTTCTGTTTTTTTGAAGCCCACGGTATGTAATTTGGAAATGTTACTCGTAGAGTCTCGTCTCTTTAATATGTTTATTTGGGCTCTCTACTTTCTCACAAATTTCTAGTCAAATTAAGGAATCGCATAATAAACGAAAATTGTAATTAACGGATTCAGGTAACGATCAAATCATTCCTTGTTTTCTGTTTAGTCACTATTAAACAAACACGCGCTGGACTTCACTACTTTTTATTTATAAAAATCTTACAATTATCTATAGCACACAACTTTCATGATACATGGGTCACCAAAGAGTGAGAGATCTGTCACTCGCTGTCAGTGTTAGTTTTATTAACAACATGACACCTTTTACATTCAGATAATGGCCTATAAATTCGAACGTTGCCGTGGGTCTAGTTCAATGACTCGAAAGGCTGTGAACTTTCGCTGTATTACTATTGGAGGATTCACAACAACAATCCGCATTTAAAGTAACACCTTTACTTGCAGACAAGTGAAGTAAAAATTTCAGATCAGGTGATGTACTTGTGCTGTTCAATCTAGCCCCACAATTTGTATTATAGAAATGTAAAATATCGTTGAATATTGCATACAACAAATCCAAGCACTCTAAGTACATACGACCCTCATAACCAAAGGTAATAGGGCTTTTGTTTCGATGAGGTCACTGCTGAAATTGCGCCTGCTTTCGTGAAAATCAGAGAAAATATACAACTTGCAGTAAAATTGGTTGCAGCATATGGCAGAGGATCAGTCATAAATAATAATACAAAGGATTTCAAAATGTGGCAGACTTACAACAACAACCTACAACTACAACTTTAGATGCTCAAAATTGTCTATACAGGGAAACTCCGAGGATAAGGTTCGTGCATGGCCTTCACTGGAAAGGATTTCCTCCGAATTTCAAGTTCTGGAGCAGTGACGAACTGGCCAAGTTTTCAACTTACCCGATGAGCCCCTTAAACATTAAATAATCAATATGCAAAACATGTCCACTGAAATTACGAAAAAATATACTGTTATTTTGCAACAAATTGCACTTGTACCACTTTTGAAAATTTATTTTTCTTATAAAAAGTAAGTGTTAAACTTACAGTCCTTTGTCTGCTAGCAACCAATATTTTTGGATCCAATGAGGTCATACATAAACATAATGGTGTCGCATTTGTGATCACGCATTTTAACATTCTTTCTTTGGATATATTTTAATGCTTCTTTTATAAACATTTTTTTAAGTTTCATTAATTTTTAATCTGGAAATACTCCAGTTTCAAAGGGCTAAAAGTTTATTCTCGTCCTTAATTTGGATATGTTTTATTTTATGTGCCACATTTTCCCTACGTCGATAATTAAGGTGCTTTTATATTTTGATGCGATTTCTCTTACTTTAGAAAGCATACTTACATCAGTTTCCATTGGTTCAATATTCTGAACGATTTTCTTGATGCATGTGAATCCCAACTTACTTCTCAGAAAATTGCAAATTTCGCTGAACAAGTCCTCAGAGTCGGAATCAATTTGCAGGCTTTTATAAAATGACGTGCAAGTTATAGTCAATAAGTCCTGATAAACTGTATTAGAACTGTTCAATAAAATGTACTGATAAAATTATAAGTTGTCCTTACGTTCATTATCTTTAAATTTGATTTTAAATTCATCTTTAAAAATAATATCAGGTCCAATAACAATATCTTGTACAAGATGTTGCTGAGTGAATGTT
>QYTT01094357.1:7730-32241 GCA_006980735.1 Dasypogon diadema
CGCTTACAACATTTTACAGGCACTTAGAACATTTTGCAGAAACAATTTAAGTGGAAAATTCAGCTCTGTCGTTTGTGACATATTTAAAACTTGTATAGAACTTTAAGTATCGCTAATTTTCATTTGATATTTTATCAAAATGTAGACACTATCGTAATTTTTACGAACGTGTTAAAAACTCGATTTTGGTAAAAATGTCGCTTATAACACTTTGCCTTTCCAGTATCGAAATAATTTCCCAAAATAAAAACAGTACAGTAACCTCGCACGTCGATATTCATTTTAATTTAGCAAAATAGTTTACTTCGGTGGCTATCAGAAGTCAAGGGTATCAGCAATGGCCTTATCGAAAATTTATCGTTCTGCCGGATGTGAAAATTGTTTACTTTTTAGTTAGCGGTTATTTCATCAAAGGGGTAGGACATTGGAAACAACAAGATGTTAATTTTAGAAAGTACTGAAAATTTCACCTTGGAGCTTTATATTATTATTTACTGCGACAATATAAATAAAAATAAATGCAAGCAACGTACACGTGCACCAGACCAAATAAAACTACATAGGTAATTACATAACGCGAAAATAGAATCATTGATAATATTGAGTTCTTACAAGTCGTTTCGTATTTAAATAGCTACTTTGTTCCATCATTCGAACAAATAAAAAGCAGAAAGGCCATCTGCCTCAGTGACAACCGATTACATATTTATGCCTCCATACTAAAATACATCCAAAAACAATTTTCCAATTATCCCATCGCTCGGACAAACCAATATTGATTGTATATGACGTGCAAGAAGTCACTATTGGGTCTCACTTCTATGTAAGCTATTCTTATTCATTGGCTTGCTTTAGGAACTTGTTTTCCATGGCTACTACTCGGAACTGCTACGGTTGATATTCCATGAAATTTTACAAACAAACAACAAGTCCTTCAAAATCGTATTCCATATTGCAATGAAAATAACTATTGCACAAGTCGGATAAGATTTTTCTTACTTTTATTTACCTACTGTTCCCGAAGAGCACATGTTACATTCTAATTAACTTGGCATTATTCAATCCAATCTGCGTCTGAATGCAAAGCCACTAATAACATCTAAACACAAATGCTGTTACGTAGTAAGCCCCTACATGGAAGAAAATTGAGTCAATGAGGTGCATGTAATTTAAATTGAAGTTATGTGGTTCGTTGATAAATAATATAAGTCGTAGCAGATTACTGAATGAAGTTAAGGCAGCTGTAAGTTATGTGACTGATTGCTTCCTTTCGAAACACTTGAGTGTGTCCTTACTGATAAGAGAAAGAAACAAATTGGAAAGCGGACACATTCAAGTGTGCTTTCAAAAGAAGAATTGAAATAAATTGTGTATAACACCACTTTAAGCCTCAACCTGTTAGGTGAACTTTTTCTAACAACTTTTGGTGAAATTTTATTGATGGAACTTGAAATTTTAAAATCCATTGAAAAAAACGTTTACGTCTCTAGAAAGAGTGAAAATATAAGACCGACAAAAAGTTTGAAGATATAAAAGTAAAGGTCAAACCCCTTTAACACGAACAAGATATAAGAGAGAAGCAAAGATATTTGACTATAATCAACTGGGAGGTAGGTTTTAATTTTTTTTTCTTATGCCAATCAAAATTAACATTGAACTTAGGTGCTTTAAAGGTATCCAGGTAAAATTTGATAGAAAAATTCTGAACGATATCCTCTATTTTTGAAATACCTCCAGTTTTTGTACGCAAAAAATAGTACAATCTACTAATCAACTTCTTTACACTTCCCACTCTCTTGTAACATAAAAAAGTTACTTAATTAAATCGGCAAGTCACGCAAGAGCAAGAGGTAGATATTCGATGAGTATTGAATTTAAATTTCGTACTTTGTCCCGGACTTTCTCAGACATTGAGGCACTCTGTTCATTGTTGCCATACATTCGGAGAAATCGAGAATAATTGTAAACAGACTGGCTTTGTTTACTACACGTTTAATGATTCATTTGATTTAGCATTGCGGGAGATCAATAGAATTACAACATTGTCTAGCCAAAAAACACATTTTCTGGTAGTGGCAATATCTATTAGTTCATTGTACCAGCTTACGATACCAAATCCACTTGTGGATATCAAAAGATGACTAAAAAGGGAATGCCTGCCAGTTTGACTATCTTACACTAACCACATGAGGCAGATTTTGTTGGCTATAAGTGGATTTAGTCTGTTTGAATGGTCGATATCCTGAATCAAGCGGTTGGCGGTCTGTTAATTACAAAATATAATACGCGTTCTTTCATGCAACACTTGAATCTCTTCAGATAAGAAAAAGCACACAGTAACCCGATTGGGGCTCACAATATGTGACCTCGCTCCAATAATCTGCATAAAGAAAATATAATAGAATGAATTCTCTCACGTGATTTTGCATGTGGTAATAAATTCACAGAATGTGATCGAAGGAAGACCTGTGGGCGATAATAATATCTTCAGGAAGTAGAAAACAAATAGATTAATTGCGTCATTTCGATTACTTTTCCGCATAAAATACAAAAATAAAAATACAATTTGTACAATAACCTTTAGGAAGACCTTCAAAACTTTCTTAAAGAAGTACACATAATATGCTTTCTCTAGAATTTTCCTTTCGTTTGCCCAGAGAATGTGTAAAAATAAACGAAAATAACGTAGGCGTGAGGCTGACACAAAATATTTCCACACAAATGTGATAGTGCTCTATATACTCCAGTTAGTTTCTCTGTCCGACAAAACTCAGCATTTGGCACCTTATGAGTTTTTCAATCCGATAAAAATGAGAATTATTCATGCTTCATGTTTTCATTTATTTGATTTGATTTGAAAAGAAGAAATAACTCGGTTATCACATGGGGATATAATTTATACAAAATGCGAAGCGTAATGATAAACACAGTATACGCTCCACAAATTCTGCCCTTTGGAGGTATTGATAATGTCAAATTTTCCTGTTAGAATAATTTCTAACATACCCAAATTATATACGGGTTGAAGGGATTCATCAAATTAAGAGAATAGACAAATTTCAGTGCAGAGACCTGTGGTGTCAGGGAAGAACGACATTAGTCGTATATGCTCTTCTTCCCTGACACCACAGAAATATGAATTACAAATTCATAAATTACAAACTTCGCATAAATTACAGAGTTCGAAAGGTCGAAGGACTCTTCATAGTGTTGCCGCGTCTATTATGATACCTCTTCTTTCAAGATCAATCAGAAACTCGCTGGAAGAACTAATTAATTAACAGAAATTAGGAAAACTAAATAATTGATAGAAATAGGAAAAAAATACAAAATTCTTGTAACTGAAAATTTATGTTTTTTGACTTCAGCATTTCGATAGAATATTTTCGATCTCCTTTTACACTGGACATTTTTTTAATATTTCAAAATAAAACTGACAATTTCGTTAATTTTTGTGGTATTTAGGACCTATTTCAATCCCAGTCTTCATCTTCCTCTTGGTTTTGTTATAACAAATCGTGACGTCAGCAAATAAGCTAACTCGTTTGCTTTGCTTGATTTTTGACATTTCACCCATCGCTTCATTGTTAAGACTAGTGTGTCTATTAGACAAAAATAAATATAAATTATACATTATTTTGGCTTTCAGCCATTTAATTTTAATTTTAGCAAGTATTAGTATATCAAAAATAAATAAAAAAGAAAGGAAAATATGTGTTTTATTGCTAAAGGCTATTCATAACTTCCATAAAGTCAAGCCAATCGTTGACTTGACAAAGTGTTATACAAACTAGCTAAGCTCCATGGCCAAAACATCTGGCGTCACTAATTGTTCTAACGAGACGAAGCAAAGACGAAGACTAGGATTGGTCATAGTTTTTGTTATTTTAAGAGGGTTTATCTGCCCTAATATTCAATCATTAACATTCTACTTCAACATAATTTTGCTATTGCAAATACTGCCCTACAAAAATCAGCTGATACTAACCACATAACCTATAATTTTACTTTAATTGTATTACTATTAAACAAAAATTAACCCGTTTTAATTTGCAAGCATAAGTTTTTAAAAAGTAATCCTGAGAATATTTACTTGCAATTTCTCTTATTCTGTACTGTTCATATTTCATGCGTTTCATGAAAGGCAAAATATACAAGAACAAAATTCGATTTTTTGTTTTTAAAATACATATTTTTTATTTTCCTATAACGTTTCTGGCATTAAAATCCTTGTTTTTACACTTTTAATCCCTCAATAATATTATTGAGTTATAACTCATAAATGCCTGTTTACATGATCACATAAGAGCATTTGCTTTTATTCTGGCAGAGATGTCTCGAGTCACGTTGCATTCTGATGAGATCATAGCAGGGTAGCGGTTTTAATTTTTTTTTAATGGAAATTTTTTAATTCCAAATACGTCAGCCAATGACATTACTAAAAGTATTTTTGTTGATAATTTTTTATGTTGCCAAATGCTACTTCTTATCGTTTAGAAAAATTTTGCTAATGGTTAAAGAATTTTTTTGGGTCAAGATCTTTCTTGATTATAAAATTCGTAAAATCACCCTGCCAATACGTCCCTTATAATGATAATCAAAATTTTTAATTGGAATTTTTAATACAATTTTCAAGCTATGAATAAAGTCTGATATTTTAAGGCAATTGAAATTGTCATAAGATTCTTAAACATCGCTTGGTTTATAATCAAGCAATTTACGAATATATTACACTGAAACACAAAATCAGTGATAAGGATTGCAAAAATGTAAAATTTGATATTCCGAAACTAATTCCAACAGTATCAAATAACCATCCTATTTGGTGCGTTCGACAGTGAATTCATTGGATTTATTTACTAAATTTCCTAATTAAAAGAGTAAACATTTTCGAATAACTGTTACTGCGTCATTTTATCTGCATCTATGGTTTACTTTAGACTACAGCTAAACACAAAACTTGTTTATAAATATGATACTCAGCTCAGTAAAACGCTTTTTATGGAAATTCATAACCTTAAGATTGATTTCCAGTAATCACGTGCGATCAGTTTCCTTCTGCTAGTTTACACTAGCTTTGCAACTTTCTGAGGTTATTTTTTCTTATTAACAGAAAAGCGCTTTAAATTTACATTTTGCTAATGAATTTTTAACGCATGTGTTTCGAATAACTTTGAGGAGGGAAGAGAGAAACTTTAAATGAAACTAAATAAATATAGGATGGAAGTCACAAATCCATGTGTACCCCTTACCCCTTGCTGGAAACTCAAGGTATGATAATATATTTTTTTGCACACAGCAAAAATCTATAATTTCGCTTCCTTCGTTTACCTTGAGCTCTTTTACAAACAAAAAGGCAAACAATCAATCAGCCTTGGTAAAAAAAAAGGTGTAAATTCCATTGTTACAACTCTCGGCCGTATTTTACTTCAAAAAGTAAAATTCGGCAAAATTTATTTTAATTTCCTTTATGATCGCGATCAAGGGCGGTCAGACGTAACGATGGTTTTAGGCGTACAGACGTCGTTACAACATTTACGACAAACTTTAGGTCTGTATTTTTGAAAAATATGGCTGCTCGAAGTAGCTAAAAAGTAGTTCGACGAATTTAAAAATTCAATATTCTTCCTCAAGTTCATGGCTTGTAGTTTAGAAGGTTTTGCCACTTACAATCTTGTGCACGTAAATGTAGTGGGTGTCAATTTTCATTGCGAGTAGAGTTGTATGAAATGAGTGGATTCAGTGAAGAAAATTTTTTAAAGGTTGCAGCGGGAGTTATTTGGTACAAAATTAAGAAAAAATGACCAAATAAAAGCAAGGGGGTGAAAGAACGGTTCAAAAAAAAAGAACAAAATATGCAACAACACGTAAAATATCAAGACGAAAAGATATTTGAGACGGTTTTGAGACAATTATATTTTTGTGTACCAAATTGCCCTCATACGGTCAATCTTATGTTTCACGCGTGCTTGTATGCCAAAAACCATAGTCGTGGGTGGCAGCCTAACAATTAAGGCAAAAAATTATTCTTGAATGTGAAGTTCACGTCAAGAATCAAAACTAACGGGTATTAAAAATAAATATTCAAAATGGACGATTTTCACTGTGAGATATTAATACAACTGTTTGAATTGAATTGTTGACGTTCCACTTATTACTATACTTTCAAGTTTTTTGTAATTATTTCTTAGAGTTGTTTACACATATTTTCATTTCTATGTATGGAACATTGGCTGAGCAAATTACCATATTAATCTCCGTCGTCAGATGAACTATATTTTCACTGGAAGCCTGGGTATGCCATTGGCACTTTTGATTTTTAAATAATACACCTACACAGAAAATAATAATTTTTTTATGACCTAGTTGTAGTCTACAAATCTTTTCCCTTGTTTGAGAAATGCAGAACTATCTGTCAACTGATGAAAGAGTGATTGGCGAACATACAGCCAGCAAACAGTCGCACTCCCAGACAAAAGTCCAATTACTATGCGCTCTTTGGAAAGGGGCTCGTGCACATTGTGGCAAAACAATTGAAAATCGTGACGTCGTTTAATTATCTGACGGAAAAGCTAGTAATCGTTTTAATTGGTAATGAACGAGATAATTTCCGCAGTTCATCAGTTGACCTGAGATCTCTCTGCATAAGGTATGCAATGCATTTGACCTTACGCAATACTTAAAAACCTTCTAAGGCCCAATGCCTCCAAAGGTATTGATTCTTGTAAATATAATTATACAAATAGCTTAAAAAGGCCACTTACCAAAATCAATGAATTGCTTGATTGATAGTGGAGATGGATTGAACTGTGAGTAGAAGTCCAGCATTTTCTGAATGCTGGACAGGCGGGCTGGAAATAGCCGCATTTTGGTTTGTAGTGATGCGCAAGGAAAGAAGCAAAATCTTCCTGAAGAATTCCTTGCAAATCCTTTCAAAACACTGATCTCCTCGACTTGTTAAAATTAGTCTTCCAGTGCACTAAATTGGAGTCACTTTACTAAAAGAACCAACAACTGCAAAGTCTTGTGAATTAAGAGCACAACTTTTCGATATCATCAGAAACGAATTAAAATTTAGATCTAAATTTTGAATCGAGCACTTTCTTATTAAAACCCGATCTAAACCACGATGTTGCCAAGATGTTGACTGCTCCTCAACTAGACGAGAACTGTCAATTGGAGCCTTCAACAAGGCAGATAAACAGTCTAGGCAAAATCAGGTGACCTGAAATTCCAAGCGAAAAACCTTTCAGTTTTGGACTTCGCTCTGGTGAAATAAATCGTGAATTCAGGAAGTGATGAATCACAATTACCAAAAACTATTTCGTCACAAATAAAATTTTATATTAATAGATTAAAAATTCAGGAAAAACTAGTGACTCTTTGTAAATACAAATTTTCTTTGCTCCATGTTTTCCTCTTTTTTTAATTTCCCACCGGTTTTTACAGACCCATGTATAGAAAGACAATAATGAAATTGGAACTTGCTTTGTAGGCCGATCACACTGTATTAGTTAGTCAAGCAAAAACAGTCAAAATTCCATTTATGCTGTACGAAAGAAGAGTACTTTTAGAGCAAAAAATGTCTTTCTATCTTGTAGCATAGATACGAAGATGCGAACTTGCTTGCACGGGTTAGTGAGCAAATTGGCTTCACTGTTGGGCTGGTGGTTCTGCTCCATTTTCGTTGTATTCTCGATTATCGCGGCACATAATGTAAAATGAAGAAGAAGAACACCGTTTAATTCACAGAAATGAGGCAAACTTCACATTTATTTTTTTAAACTCGAAGATCGTGTTTTCGCCGCTTATAGTTAGTTTTTACAAAAATAAGTGAATAACTTGAAATAATTATAACACAACCACAATTGTGCGTAGAATTGCCCTATAAATGTATATTTTTTAAAATCATAGGAAAGTTTAAGTGTATTAAGTGATTTGTCAAGGTCTCTGATCAGGTGATAAATATCGCCTCATTATGAAGTTCAATCTGATTGTAGCTGCTTGTGAGAATCTTGGTATCGGCATAAAGGGTGATCTTCCATGGAAATTAAAGTAAGACTAGCTCACTTTTAAGCAAATTGATATCACTTTTATTCTAGGAGTGAGTTGAAGTATTTTTCTCGAACAACGAGAAAATTGCGAGATCCTTCGAAAACAAATGTTGTAATAATGGGGCGCAAAACGTACTTTGGTGTTCCTGAAAACAAAAGACCACTTACCGATCGAATCAATATTGTGCTCAGTAGAGCTCCGCGCCCTGAAGATTACCCACGGGATGTGATTCTATGCAAGAGTCTTAAAGAGGCTGTGGAGAGGCTGAATCAACCTGATCTAAAAGACAAAGTTGAGAATGTATGGATTGTCGGCGGGAGCACTGTTTATAAAGAAGCTATGGAATCTGAGCATTGCCACCGATTGTACTTTACTAACATAATGGCTACTTTTGAGTGCGACACTTTTTTCCCACCAATTCCAGATTATTTCAAACAAGTACAAAATGACGAGGACATTCCAACCGAAATCCAGGAAGAAAATGGTATCAAATACCAGTATAAGGTGTACGAAAAGTGTGTCAATTAGAACCAACTTTTCTCTAATACCATTTTTTCTATTATTTCTTGTGATTATCTATGATTTCTACTTGATGCGTTGATGTGTGCATTTTAGCAGGATCACTCCCAGCAGCTACCATCAACTCGTAAAGCTGTACAATTTGTTCGTCTCTCAGATGCTGTAAATGTTCCGCATCTAATGTGTCTCCAATTACACCTTTGGGCTTACCACGAAGTCCCAGTTGCTCTGATAATGTTAGCGCATACTTCTGTAAAATATGTATGAATTTAACAATCAGCATTTCCTGGGTTCGTTTTCATATACCGTCCACTCTCTCATAAAAAGTTGAGCTTCGGCAGGATTGCAATTTTTGTGTCTTTTGAATTCGTCTTTTGTGTACTGGTCTCCCAAGCTCCTTAAACCTTCAGGAAGTCCTAAAAATGTCACCTAGATAAGTATGTAACTGCAATGAGCTGATTACCTCTGTGAAGTTTTAAAATTGTTTTGTAGAGTATTCGAACCTTCTGTGGATGTGATAGGTTGTCGGCTATTATTTTCTTACTCATTCTTGAGATGCCAATTTATATAAGCCAAGTAACTTTATTGACTAGTAGACCCAATTTTACATAAGGAACTAATTTTGGTTAAGGCTGCTGTCATTTTTTGCAATCAAGATCTTCTTCTTCTTTTCATAATCAAAGCACATATTTGGTAAAAATTTAATATAAAGTCTATAACGGTTCATCAAAATATGAAAAATTTGTAATTCCCAAATCATATTCCTTTCGACGACTAAATCGAACTTTTCGATGTAGAATGGCCTTAAGGCTTAATAAAGTTAAAACGACTTAGAACTGAGCAAGTTTTCTAAGTTTATTAGTCTGATATGTAAACTGTGCAGTGTATCATCCGAAAAAAAGAAGGACTTTAGTGGAATTCCTTAAATTCTCAGTATTGAATTATTCGCATTTTTAATGTAATATTGTTTTCATCAGTATGAATTCTTGGTATTGAGAAGAGCCACAATTGTCCGAATAATTACTGAGTTTTTCATTTGATTTGTCATAGTTACGATAAAATCCTACTCTCAAGTCTACAAGCACGAAGTATAGCTGCCAACATAACATAGTAGCGTGTGGAGGGAACTCCAAGAGCTGTTAAAGACCGAGATGACATAGTTGTATACACGCTATTGGCTGCAACGACATTAAATGCTAGAAGTTTTTACCAATGATGCGATAGCCATACTATCATACTGTCCCAATACTGTTCTTGCAGAAGGCCTATAGCAGCATCGTGACGGTGTGAACTGTGAACCCAGTTATTGCCTTCCTAGCTAAAACCGATGGGAAGTAGTTAAATTTATTTGGCCCACTCAGTGATGCATTTTCATATATATCAACTCAGAATTGTTCCCAGAGAGCCAACCAATCTTTATAATCGCCAGAACAGTTTTTGAACTCAAGTTTTGGTAATTTCACGCCGCTGAATACAGGTAGCCGGTGGTTAGTTGTAGTCTAGAATTTTTTGTTAGAAGGCTTCTTCCATGAAGGCCTCCACTTCCGAGCTAAAAGTCACCACAGGTCTAATAATTACTGTATCTCCAGAGAAGCGCTATAGGAAAGAAAACCTCTTTCGAGATGGTACAGAAAAGAAGCCGCTAAAATTCCTCAAAACATGACACTGGTGATTGGGGTTGCTGTCGGTGCTACTAATTAGCACAACAGATTTTGAGTACTATGGCATATTCTGCTTTCCAAATTAAAAGTATCGATCTAATTTCCTACTTTCTTGCTTTCCACTAATAAAAATCTAAAAATTCCAATTTACTAAACTTTATTTATATTGCTCTAAAATTCGTGATGTGTTTTGGTCGCTTTTATTACAAAACAAAGTGATTGAATTTGCGCTTTGTTAATATACAATTGTGTCCTTAGTCGATCCACGCAAAATTGGGCGCAGTCTTATCAGCGTCCGTCTCAGGTTTTGAAATGGTGGAAACAGATTGACTATTCTGCCTGTAAGTACCGTTGAGTGTGGAATTTTCAGCTCGTGTCGGATTACGCATACTTCTAAACCTCCATGTGAAGACACTTCCCACTGGCGTTTTTTTAACCACAGCTGCCCGTACACTTTCACCTGATGCTGCTCTACTCTTCTTATTTTTGGAGGAACTAATTTCATCCAAATACATTTTCCACTGAGATAATTTCTCCTCACTTGCCTTCAACTCTTCAAGATTCCTTTCGTGCCCAGGATTTAATCCGATCGGTTGAATTCCTGCGATTTCCTTCAAATCTACCTTCAATGGCGCCAAAGCCGAAATTGCTCGAGATATTCCTATCTGTGAATGACGTATTCTGTGCTCCATTAAATCGGCACCGAGAAGCTCTTCGTTGGGATCCATCCGAATTGGTATTATTTTGTTGATGACAAAGAGCAAGATAAACGTTGAACATATTCCCCAGCAAGTCAGGCACAAAGCAGAGAGGGATTGTATGCCCAATAAGTACCATCCGCCGCCTTTGAACAGGCCTGATCGACCATTAGTTATCTCGAGAGGGATTGGATTGTCAGCAAATAGTCCTACGGCTATTACTCCCCAAATGCCTCCAATGCCATGAACAGCACTGGCACCGACAGGATCATCAACACCAATCCGGTCAAATAGGGGCATGGCTAAGCACACGATGAGAGCACCGATTATTCCAATCACAAGGGCTTCCCAAGCTCTGTACAGAAAACATCCTGCAGTTATGGATACCAGAGCCCCAAGGATCCCATTGATAAGGTCGATAACATCTATGTGACCATCATTTCGAAATAGGGAATACCTGAAACACAGGAAAAATTTTGACCGTCTTCTAAAATACTTTCAAGAGGCTTACAAGCAGCTTACAAGACCTCCTCCAAAGGAGCCCATCATGGTCATCACAGCAGCTCGGGCTGCATATTGCCATTTTGCTCCACTTACACCATATGTACTTCCTGAATTAAACGCCAACCATCCCCACCACAAAACAAATAGACCCATGCACGCATTAACAGGATTCCCAAGTGGAAGAGGATCATAGCCCGCTGAATATCTTCCCAATCTGGGCCCTAACATTGCGGCAGAAGCGAATGCTGCCGTACCACCTAAAAGTAGGAATTATCACAGTCAGAAGCACAGCAAGCATAAGATGCTAGGAAACCTATCAAGTGGACAGGACCACTGCCTGCTATATCAACAGCTCCCATACTTTTGAGGAAACCGTGCTCACCCCATACCCATCCAGCGGGGATGCAGTATATAGCCGTATTCAGGAGGGAGAAGAGGCAGTACGCTTTGAAGTTGCATCTGCTCAGTGCGTGTCGAACCGAAAACAGAAATCAATTTGAACGGTCGTAATTCACTTAATAGAGGTAAATTGGTGGCAAATAAAGTGATTACCTCTCGGCCATGGCTCCACTGACGATTGTTGTTGCTGTCGTCGCAAACGACAACTGAAATAAGAAAGCCGCAAATATTTGTCCCATGAGCGGATCGCCCACTGGAGGATCCAGAAGGAAATCCCCGACAGCTATAAACGGATTGGATAAAGGTCCTCGACCGAAGGACATTCCATATCCAAAGAGCCAGTACGTGAATCCTCCAAGCACAATGTCTATTATGTTCTTCATCATAATGTTGACCTCGTTCTTGATGGATACACAACCGGATTCCAGCATCCCGAATCCTTGCAATATCAACTCTGTGAATTTGACTCCTTTTTAACGGTTTCCCAAACGTACCTGTTTGCATCGTGAAGATGATGAAGGAGGACGTAAGTACCCAATTGGTGTCCTCGGTGCTCAAGTCATAAACGCCCGGGATGACATAGCTGCTGTTCCTTACTATTGTTGTTGCCTTCAATGGCAAGACGGATGCTATTGATACATTCGTCCTCGTCGACATCGCGCACTCTCAACTTGCTCCCGACCGACGCTACCGAAATCACACGTTCAACTAACACTGCCGTGGCTTTACCTGACCAGCTCCATCGAGGAAGCAAGCATTTAGGTTCTATTACACGCAAATTTGCTGTAATTACTAAAGTAGCGAGCCTGGCCTTGGGAGCGCAGCAAAACTGTGGCAGAGACGTTACTTTTCCTGATGAAAGAGACCCAATTTCTGCCAACGTCAAGCTAGCCTGTGTCTGGCCAAAATACTGATGGTACACAAAAGTGGTCAACTCGAAGCTTCCTTAATTTCAGTTGCCAACAATTTGGAGTCATTTGGTGACTCGACAAAAGCACTTAGTTAACCTAGGCTCTAGTCGTATATTAGGCGGCAGGTAGTGAGCTTTCTTAACTCGTCGTGGTATTGATTTCAGTGATAATCGCCAGAAAATCACATGCCATGAACAATTCAGGCCGAAAAGTTTTCTGGTGCTGCGAGATAAAACGAAAACATCATTAAAGTTGTATGCGAGGGTGGTTACGAGAATCTTTGTAATGGCGGTTATTGGGTGAAGTTCTGGTCAAGCTAACTGCTGTTTTGACGCCCTCGCCTTTTGTCCTTGACAATGGGGTGATATATTCCTGTAGAGATTACGAGTTATGAAGGGCTTTCAATATGTGAGGGGATCAAATGAAAAGATTAAAATGTTAACGAATATGAATGACTTCTGGTTCACATTACTTAAGCACTAGTGTGCTTTGAACTTGAAAAATGGGTGTGTGGAATGGCAGAATTTTCCAGGTTTATAATGCAAAAGACAGCTGCAGAATAGTTATTGAGTTTTGCTATTGCTGCTATGTTACTATAAAGATTCTTTAGCTTAAATCAGGGTTTTTAACGATGAATTTTCTCCTACGACACTATGGGGGCGGGGCTATGTCACAATCGGACTAATTTAAAGGACAAGCAGATTGCTGACAATTTATTTAAAGAGATTTTTTGAATCTGTATTCCTGGCAGTCAGGGTTTCAACAACACTATTCTGAAACTACTTTGCACAAAGTTACACACGATCTTCGTTTATCTCTTGACAGGGGAGATACCAAGTATTTTGGAATTTCTGGATTTTTCGGAGGCATTTAATAGTGTAAACCACAATACTTTGCTTTCTAAATTGTCAATTGCGTTGATTTCTTCTTCTCGGCTGTCCGAATGTTACATAATTATCTCTGTGATAGATGGTTAAATCGGAGGATATATTGTCTGTGCAGCTCCCGCTCGTGTGTGGACTTCCTCAAGATCTCTTTTATTCAGTATCTTTATAAATGATCTTCTTGGATTTGTGGAGGGCACAAAAGTCTACATGTACACGAAAGATGTGCAAGTGTACCGCCGACCGATTTGGCGAAAGTATTCAACGTATTAATAATGATGTTGATAAAATTTGCAACTATTCAGTCAATTCTAATTTGGATCATAACAAATACTGACTGTTGCTTTTACTCCATGGTGGTAGTATTTTTCCTTTTGATAGCCAGGATTTATAATTTTTATTATTTTATTTTTATTTGTATGGCAGAATTAATTTTACCCACTCATATTCGACTTTTTAGTATAGTTCTTCATTTAGGCTGTTAGAATGTGGAGGGGTCTTCCCTCTAATTTGCAAAAACCTACAGCACCAGCTCGTTCTAAAAAAGTTTTAATTAATTTTAATTTGCTTCTATTTTTCGCGTATCACAGTTCTTAATACTGTTACCACTTTACTAATTTAATTTAGTTCGAACAGCATATTCGACAGAACCAGAAGTTTAATTGCGACGTTTTGCCAATGTTTAGAATACAAATAGTAAAAAAAAAATTTCTTAGAAGTATAGAGATTTACACTCTAAAGCAGAAAGGGGAATAACTAAAAAAGGAAAAGTTTCCAAACCACAACACTATCCATGCATGGAAGTCAGTTAATTTTATACTCTCTACAATAACGAAACAAAAACTAAGTGGTATGACCGCTCGCCAAAAAATTTGACTTTCAGCTTCACGTGCACAAAAGTGAGCATTTAAGCTATCAAAAGACCATTAAATTATCATTTTTTAATTAAATTGTTTCCATTATTGAAACCACAAATGTATGTTCTTTTATTTTGTAATTATTTTACGAGCAATTCACCTCTTTCAATGTAAACAAAAACATATGAGTATAAGCACAAGCCATGAATAGATTTGAAAAAAAATTCTGGTTTAATAGTTAATTTTCTTGAAGTGGTCCCCTGTTTGACCCCCAAATCTTTGATGATTTGATGACCCGCGCTTTTCTATTTTTCAAGGTGAAGTTAAATGCCTGCAGTACAACCGACTCCCATTTGACCTGGATTTTTAAGACAACACCTTGTTTTTAAGCGCCCTACCATAATCCTTTAATGATTTTCCATGAACAAGAACATAATTACGTTGCTTGGAATAATTGGAATGCATTTTTCCGTCTGTTACGTCAAGCGGATATTGAATGGGGGCTGCTTTTTTAATTGGTTTATATTTAGTGATCTCAGGTGGCGTTTTCTAAAAATTATTGAAGCTATCGAGACACCTGATAAAGGCCCTGGAGTTACCTTTCTAACATTGAAAGATTGCCGGCGGCAGCTCGCCTTCAAAATATTCTTGCAAAAGACACCTCTAACCGAGCAGGTGTTCTGAAGAGGCAGGATGGCACCTTCACGGACACCCAAAAAGAAACCTTGGAATACCTCCTGCTGATACAAACTCGACCTCAATACCAGAATTTCGGTTGCGATGGGAATATGGCTCACCGTTTTCCAGACTGAAATCCATGCCCTTTGCGACCTGTGCCCCTTTAAACCTTAACAAAGGTCTGGTATCACCTATTTAAAATGGACCTGTCTAGTGTGAACGAATGTCGTCTTTGTTTGGAAGACGAAGGAAGAAACCACCATACACGTTCTGGGTGAGTTCCTCGCTTTGGCGTGGCTAAGAAAAAGGATGTTTTTATTACCAAACAAAATTTTATTATTAACACCAATTAAATTTTTTCACAGACAAAATTTAGATTTAATGGAAACAATGTCATCTACGCAATCTTTTCTTTCTTGCATGTATGCGATAAGTTTCGACAAAGCTGAAATTAATAAAATTGAATTAAAAAGAGTGTTGATAAAAAAAAAATAGGGGAACGTACCGGCACGGTCCTCTTCTGAGAGAAATAGTGATAGTATAGCAACTTCACTATGTTTGCTTAATTCAAATAACACCTTATGCACGTCCGCCTGGTTCTGGATGTAATATTCACTCAATATTCCCAATATATCGGATAAGGTCTCGGAATCCAGACCTGCACCTAATATTTTATTAATGTTCGATGGCTCGATATTCTGCAAGATATGCACATTGAAATGCCGAAGCGATTACTGTTTACAGATTTACCCTTAAATACAAATATTTATTTTCTGGTGAGAGTCCTTTCCAGGTTACGTAAAACTGGCCTGTCGATTGTGGCACCGGAGGTACATTATGGGACGGAGGAACAACTGATTCCTTATATGGTTCTGGATTTTCTGGAGTTTTCTTTTTATGCACTTGCTTGTAGTTGGAATATTCATTACTATTAAATAGTTTTTCAATTACTTCATCCGAAATGTGGGAATTATTGTTATTCGAAGCAATGGAAGAATTTTCAACGTTTTTCGTATCTTTTTCATTGGTTGCAGGAGAAGACATAATTTCTTTAATAGCGATCCTTTTCAACGCTTTCTAATTGTACGAGAAATTATTAGAATGAAAACAAAAACTGAAACTGCTTACCTTTGATCGCAAATGTGCCGGTTTGGTTACAGTTTTTACGATTTTCATATTATTTTTTAATTCACTGAAAGTCGGCTTCCCAACAGGCTTATTAATTGTAGATTGAAGACTTCTGTTAACCTTTGCTGTTTAATTTTTCAAGAAATTTAAAATTAATATGGGAAGGCTCTAAATGCATTTAAAATTTTCCATATATTTTCCAAGTAAACAAAATATACCTTTTTCCTTTCTTTCCTCCACTTTCTTTGCGATTCTTTCCAAGCTTTTATTTCCTTCCACATTTTTAGGTTCGATCTCCAATATTTTCTTGCAATCATCCAATGCTTTATCATTTTCGCCTAGAAATTCATGAGCTTGCATTCGACGGTAAAAAGCTTTCACAGTTTTTGGGTTGAGCCACAGGGCTCTGTTGCAATCCTCAATGCATTCTGAATACCTACAATTGCCGGATAAAAGTTGACCATAGATAATATCAGTAGTGATATTATTACCTCTCTAATTTCAAGTAACATAAAGCACGGTTTGTGTAGAAAATTGGATCGGAATTTAGAAGATTTATGGCATCGGTGTAGCAATAAATGGCTTGTTCATATTCACCAATTTTTACATGGGAGTTCCCCTTCTCTTTAAATTTGTTCGCCCGTTCCTTTAGTTCACTGCTATCATTGTTTTCAATCTTTTTGGTGGGCACTGTTGCATCTGGAAAAATGCAATTTGTTTTTCATTTCTTCCGAACTATGGTTCCCTTTCCAGTCCAACGTGAGACAGTTATAGAACCACAAAGAAGTATAAATTAAAATACACATAACTCTGAACAATTTACTGGTGTTAATTATGTCCAGGTATTCAACAATCTGAGTTGGACAGACTACATCTTCGCTATTGCAAGGAATACAATGAAATGTCTGGGCTTCCTGCAGCGTTGCAAGAAATACTTATCGCTCATCTGTATGGCTCATATCAGAAGCAGACTGGGGCGTTGGACAAAGTACAAAAGAAGGCATTTAAGCTCATTGGTGACGAGGCGATTACCTCTAAAATTGAATCTCTGGAGCATCGGGGCATTGTCTCCGTGAATCCTTCTTAAGCAGAACTATACGAATGTGGAACAATCTGCCAACTTCTGTCTTCCCTAATGAGTACAGGCCGCAGTCATTCAACCATAATGTATATCGGCACTGTCACTCAACTACCTAATCCTTATATCTAATTTCATCCCGATTTTCCTATACGCCTATATTCATAAAAGTTTTTCTGCTTATGCTAATAGTATTTCTTAAACGTGTGATATCGCTCGAAACAAGTGCGAAGGTTATGAAGGATATTACAAAAAATAACTACCATTCTCTACTTCTTCCCCATTAACTGAGCACAAAGGATTCAGTGTTTTTTCGAAGTTACTAGTTCTGTACTCTTATGCTTACAAAAATCTGACGAAAATCTCCCTGGTGAATCAAGCTTAGATTAGGTGTACAATTTGTAGGCTACCTCAATGCCTCTCAAGAATCATTTATTTTCTTCAATATTCAGCCCTATTCTCAATACCGACGGAACGAGATTTCCAACGGAATCCCATTGATTAAGCATTATGATTCTGTCGGAATTCAGAATAGGGCTGTTTGTCGTAGGTGTTTTGCTGAGGCGCACGTATACAGACGTTCTTCTCTATTGACGTGAGTTCGATTCCTGTAAAGAGCGCAGCAATTTATCTGCCTACGTGGTTTACTTGCAACATATGTCAGGTTAAAATTTCCCAATCTCCTCTTCCCTAAAATTTCCCTGGGCCTAAGCTGTCCTGTGTTGTTATAAAGGCTGCAGAAAGTGTAGATAGTACAGGCGACGCGGATAAACCCAGCAAGTTTATAATAAACGACAAAGTGCAGCGGCAGATAAACTATTCTGTCGTCCATTTAAACATAGAGCCCTTGGCCAGCCCTACCCTGTCTGGATCTTGGGACTTGATCGCTTGTCAGGCTTGTTTCTTTGGAATCAAAACGAATCATGAATTTCTGAAAAGAACTGCCTAAATAAGTGTGGAGAAATGTTATACGACCAGTGCAACCTCCTGATAACTTGAAACCCAAAATATTAAGCATTTAAATAAACAGTACTGCAAAATTAAAACAAGCTGTTATTCAAACCTGTTTTCGCTGCGTTCAGGCTGCTTTTTGTCCTCGTTTGCTGTTGATTTAAGCTACGCACCGGGGGTATTTTCTACAATTTGTATATTAAAAGAACAAAGGCAAATTAGATAAAAATATTCTGATCCTAACCTCGTCTTGTGAGCTGTGCATGAGCTTGCTTTCCTTGTCCTTCATTTCTTTCTCCCACTTTGAAATATCCAATAGGGCATCACGTAACTCCTTGCAGTTGTCCTTAATATCCTTCTGTATTTTAATACCGTCCATTTCTCGAAATTTTTGGCTTATTGCATTAGAACTCGAAACTTCCTATCAAATCAAAACAAATCAATATCCAGTGTTACCATCAGTAATTGAAAAAAAAATTCTCGTTGCTTTTGCTTAAATTATTTACGGCAGAAATAAAACGAATTGGTTTATTTTTTCATATGAAGCTTCAATAAGAGTATAAAATAGTTTAGAATTTCTAATTGGAATAGCAAAATGCCCGCAAATAGGTAGAATGTTTTGAAAAGGTTTTTGCTCCCTGTCATATCTTGAAAGTTTCAGTTCAGTGCAGAACACAAAGATGGCCGATCAAAACATTGTGATTAGCGCTCCGCAAGAATACAATATAAAAGTGGTGAAATGGAGGGTTCGTGAAGGTTTTCCAGTCAGTAATTCACAAGTTATTTTATTGTACGAAATAACAGACAACGGAGATAAGGAAATTAAGCGGCTAAAGTCCACGAAAAGTGGAGTTGTTAAGAAGCGTCTGTATAAAGATGGCGCTACTGTTATGAAGGGGTTTGTTTACAAAGTGCATTCTGTATTTATTTACTTTCAAAGTAAAATTTTAGGGAACCTATCTTAGAACTCTCTGAGTGCATACATGCAACTGTGATCAAGGATATGTGTGCGGATTGTGGTGCTGATTTGCGGCAAAATGAAAATGTATCCCAAGTAAAACCTCCAGGAATTGCATTAATGAATTGCTTTGCAGGGTACTCCTTCTGAGGCGTCCGTTCCAATGGTTCACTCAGTTCCAGAGTTGAAAGTCACACAAAAATTAGCACAACAGTTAGGCCAAGCAGACACGAAACGCCTTTTAGAAGACCGCAAGCTGGTTTTACTTGTAGATTTAGATCAAACGCTGATACACACCACAAACGATAATGTCCCCAACAACATAAAAGGAATCTACCACTTCCAGTTGTATGGTCCTCATTCACCGTGGTATCACACTAGACTTAGACCGGGAACAATAGAATTTCTAAATAAGGTCTCACAATTCTATGAATTGCATATATGCACTTTTGGTGCAAGGAATTACGCACACATGATAGCACAGTTCTTGGATCCAGATGGGAAATTCTTTTCGCATCGGATTCTGTCACGTGACGAATGCTTTAATGTGACCAGTAAAACAGATAACCTGAAGTACAGAAATAACATTCTCCAAGTGGGGTCGTATTTATACTGATGTCGATTTCAGAGCACTTTTTCCCTGCGGTGATTCCATGGTTTGCATTATTGATGACAGAGAGGATGTTTGGAATATGGCATCGAATTTGATCCAGGTCAAACCCTACCACTTTTTCCAGCACACTGGCGACATTAATGCTCCTCCAGAGTTATCGAAACATGAACTTGATGGGAAAGGCGTTGATTTCAGAGGTACTGTAAGATATTTTTTAACACACGTAGGTTACAAGGATTTTTGAGAGCCTCCTTATTATTACCTTAATGGAGTCGTTATGGAGATTGGCTGGGGTAGAATTGGTTACTATTCTAAATTATTTGTGTTAGATTTCAGTGGTCCGAGTCCAGAGGAAGCTAAAGCAGCCGAGTCTATTAATTCATGCAAAGAGGATTCAAAGCAAAGTGAAACTGTTGATGTTGAAACAATTGAGCCCACAAAGGAAGAAGTAACAAATTCTGAAAACAACTCGGAGAAACTTGAAGAAACACATTCAACAAAAAACGTGGAAGTGGAAAAAGAAGCGGAACCAAAATTGAACAGCAAAATCCAGTCTGATAATAACGGCATGATTGAAATAGAAGACACAGATGACTACCTGCTCTACTTGGAAACCATTCTAAAAGGAATTCACAGACGCTTCTATGAAATCTACGACGACACAAAAGAAATCCCCGACCTGAAAATACTCATTCCAAAGATCCGTTCTGAAGTCTTACTCGGGACGAATCTAGTTTTTTCTGGTCTCGTGCCTACTCAGATGAAACTTGAACAGAGTAGAGCGTACTTAATAGCCAGAAGCTTGGGAGCGAATGTGAATCAGCACATTTCGGATGAGACGACTCATTTGGTTGCAGCTACCGCCGGCACATTCAAGGTGAACGCGGCAAGAAAACGAAAAGATATAAATATTGTGACGCCTGATTGGTTGTGGTGCTGCGCTGAACGGTGGGAGCGTGTGAGCGAGAAAATGTTCCCTTTGGATCCGAATAAACCTAGCAAAATGCGTCAGCCGCCCCCACATTGTCACAGTCCAGAACATGTTGTGAGCTACAACGAAAGGCAGGATATTGTTGCAGCAAAGCCAGAGCCAAAGTTCGTCGACACCATCAATCCTCTGCTTAGTTTTTCAAACGCAGACCTCGATGAGATGAACGAAGAATTTGAGCAGTTCTTCGAGTCAGACTCTTCTAGTGATGAGGAGCCAGTGAATATCGGTAGTATATTTTTAAAAATTGAGTGCACATTTTTATAACTCTAAAGGGTTTAGAAAATCCACCCGTTGAGAAGAATCTGCGGAAACGAAAGCGTCAGGAAGAGAAAGAAGAACGTCAAAGGCAATTTTTCTCGGGAAGTCAGGAAGAGGATCCTTTCAAAGTGGATGAAGACAACCAAGAGAGGGAGGATATGGGCGAGGAAGAGGACGACGATGAGATTCCAAGTGCGAAATTTAGACGAGGTTAGTGTGTCTATTAAGTAGGAAGTATAGTAACTGGATTTTTCATCTACAGGAGAAGATTTACCATCAGATTTAGATATCGGTAGTGGGTCCGAAAGTGAAGGCAGTGAAGACCCAATTGACGAAGAGGACGACGGGGACTGGAATATGATGGGAGCTGCGCTCGAAAGAGAGTTTTTAGGTTTAGACTAGTAAGGATACATTTTGTAAATGTGTTGTATATTGGTACTTTAACGAAAGCTATGCAAGTGCGTTACTCTATGTGTTACTCTAGCAATAAATTGTGACTTTTGTATGGAACAGTGCCGTGAATTAGAAGAAATAAAAATAGTCAAGCCACTATACACGGGACATTTTATTCATGCAAAAGTAATTACACAGCAAAAGGTTGATCTGTTCCATCTTCGTGATACTTTATATAGGTTTCACCATGCGTAAAGTCCCTCGTTCCTTCCAGCCTTCCCCTGGGTGGGGCTTTTTCGTAATCAAATGCCTTATCGGATTTTCCATACAACCTATTAGCTTCTTCTATTTCTTCCCTATATTTTCCAACGACGACTTTCTTGCCTGTTATTGGGTCTGTTACGTCGCCCAGTGGATAAACGATTTCTTCTACTGAATGAGTAATTAATCTGGTTAAGCGCTGTGGAAGTTCTTTAACTAGTACAACGTCGCCTGTTTTACACTTCTTTTCGGGGTCATGTGCAAATACATATTTATCCTCTTTGAAGTACTGCAATTAGAATTTCTACTTAAAATCTTTGAATTGCAAGAAAAATGTAAGAATGTAGAATAAAAAGCCCTTGCTTTCATTTAAATTATTTGTTGATGAATGAGTTGCCTACCAGTTTAAAAGTAGTGGGAAAAAATGGATAACATTAAGTAAATAAAAAAAAAGTACAGTGATTCAGTATTATTAGAATGGAAAAATTCAAATTAGTTGATTGAAACCTAGGTTTGTGGAGCTGCACATGGTATATTGGACCCTTGATGGGTTTTGCACTCGCATTTCTACGCAAACTAAGCTCTATACTTGAATGGATTGGACACGCAATCTAATGCAATTTGTTGCCGGTGTGAATACCTCAAGTGTTCCTTCCATGGATCTATCATGACATGATGTGAAAAATAACCCACCCATAGACATTAGCGCTTTTCCTTAATACAGTTAACTCCTGGCAGTCAGCTGTATTTCAGAGAAACCTTACCCTCCTTTCTCTTATTCTTCGAGTGTATGACAAAATATGGACCATACATGCAGCCCAAAGGTATTTATCTTCTTCAATTCCCTATAGTATGACATAACCTCACTTAACCGCTTTTACACAAAGTGCTAATTACAAGGCTTTACAGCTCTAAATAGCTAATACATAACGTCTAATTTCTCGTCTATTAACGTCTAATAACGCCCGCTTATCTTTAATAGGTAAAATTGAAAGTAAAACGAAATTGGTTACCATTAATAAATTTGTGTCAAGCACCATTCTGCGTATACGGATCTTTGATGCATTCTGTTTTACACAAGGTACGCACTGTCCTAATAACAATGCTCCCTTTGTTACTAATTTAGACATTTATTTGTAAAATCGTGCAAAACCACAGAGGCTGAAAGCTGCTCCCCGAACTGTCAAATCAAATGTCGAAAAGTGATTTTTACAAATAAGACAGAGCACAACAGAATCTAAATGCATATAACAATAGGTCCGTAACTTTCTGTGCTCCCATGACTCCACGAAGATGTATAAAAGGTCAATTTACATAACAACACACGTATTTTTACTGAAAAACTGAAATTCTGTTCCCAAAGTTGTTAAAATTGATTTGGAACTGTGTTTCATGAAGTTGAAATATAGCAACCCCAGTTTACAATTTCTTGCTCTACTAAATTTGAGAGGTCAAAAGCGCGGGCAATATAATATCTGACATTTCAGTGAGTATCAGCTGTTTTTCATTGGAACTGAGTGGAAAATTAAAATCAAAATATAATATAATAATAATACTCTACCTGTATTGATAACATTGAAAGTTATGAAAATAAACAATTGGAAAGTTTTGGTCTTTCATCTAAGAACCTTTTATCAAAACATACTGAAGTTATCACTTTAAATTGAAGTACCATTTTTGATTATGGAGGAATGGAATGGAGAGGTGAAAGGAATTTGATAGGGCCCTCCTTTCACAAAAGAATACTTTTCTTTTTAGATAGGATGTGATATGTTGCATAAAGCAATAAGGTGACCATTAGTGATGTATGTTGGCATTATTTTGTATATTTTTAATATTAAAACCCTGAACATCGCTATTTACACGAGGCACATACAAATATATATAGGCTTAAACATATAAAAGGTAAGAAACACAATACCCCTATTGCGGCCTGTTCATGAAGCTGCTAACAATCACAGTATATCTGCCTAAACTGACTTAGAGAAACTAATTGGATTCGCATTGTTCGCACTTTACATTTGACCATCAGCAACTGAATTTGATTAAAAATTGATATTTGGGCATTTACAGTGCAAAAGAGCGTAACTGCTTTTTTATACAAATACTGAAAATTTCCCTTCTGGCTTAAAGCTTAACTGTCTTCCTCAAATTACTATGATGGAATAGTAACTATCGCTTTCCATATAAAGCTATGATACAGGATAGAGAACGAATAAATCCATTCCATATAATTTGGTAAGATGTTGAACGGAGGGCAACAAAGCAGACCGGAATAGGCCTATTGTGTTTCTTGTTCAAAACAAAATTAAACCTAATCAAAAGCAGTACAATTTTAAACTTAGTTATCTAGCGATATTTTGAAGTAGATTTAACTTTTCTGGAGATCTCCCTAATTTGTATAATATATCTAAATATAGGGATATTACAGTTAGCTTGATATGCCTTTTCCTGGAATTAAATAAATTTAAGAATAAGTCTCTAATAAAAAATAAAGATACATCTTACATCAAACAGTACTCAAAACGAAACCTCCGAATTAACCACCGAACGTACGCAACAAAAGAATTTTCTTTTTTGTAAAGGCATTTTTGAGCGTATCTCGCCATTAGTTTTGGCCGGTCAACTGGATCTCCGTGCTGTTTTCCTATTGCTCTTATTGTGTTCAAGTTCCTAATTTAACTAATTTAATTTTCGCCGTTAATAGACACAAA
>QYTT01094357.1:41088-63588 GCA_006980735.1 Dasypogon diadema
ATGGAAATTGATCCAAATGCCGGTTTAAGTGAGCTGCCCGATGAATATTTCGAAGGAGAAAGTGAGGCAATAAAACTAAGTAAAGGAGTGCTACACGAAATAATTGGAGCTTTACCAGGGATAGACGAAGCGATGAGCTACGCTGAAGTAATGAAGTAAGACTTTTACTATTTAATTAATATTATGCGAATTGAGCTGGTTATTTACGCTACTGTTATTAAAAGGCTTTTCACTCATTGTTATAATTTCAATTAAAGTTTTTGTTAATACCGATTTACGTCTTTTCAACTGCAGATTGCTTATTAACTTGGATGCGGCATTGTTTGTTTACTTACTAAGTAGATTATTAACAGCAGTTTTGTCGAATTTATACTAATTTAAAATATGGTATTGTATTATACCCTAGATGTAGGTAGGATATTATAGCTTTGAGCAAACGTTTGTAACGCATCGAAATATTAATAGATGTCCGTCTGTCTGTCAGTCTGTCCGCGAGTTATCTCAAGAACGCCTTAAGCTAGACACTTGAAATTTGGTACACAGATACTTTATTAAAAATGAAAGATCAAGTTCGTAATTGGGCCAATTTGGACAACTCCTCCACAGGGTTGCCATATGAAACCTGCAGCTATGTCAAATAAAAAATCGATATTTTCCTTCTAAAACGAGAATGCTTCAAAGTAGATGGATAAAATTCGGTACGCAATTAGTAAAATCTAAATATCCTGGCAGAAAATTAACCAAATCGGACAACTCCTTCAGAGGGCTGCCACATGAAAATTTTATTTTTAAAGACGGAAATATAATTTTTTTTTGTTTTGCTTGAATGTGTTTCTGCTTTTAGGCTGTTAACCTTCGAGCATACAACGGAAAAGGAGCGGAATAACTAGGCAAAAGTGAAGCCAATTTGCTGACGAACATGTAGAAATTCCGGTTCACTTTTTTTTATATAGAAATACTTTGATGCGGCGACGTCACGTAAACAAAAATGGCTTGCCATACCTTGTAAAGTGCAGGTTCCGTCATTTTTGTTTATGTGATGTCGCTGCGTCAAAGTTTTCTATGCATTTTAAGGAATTTTGGGTTATTAGGCATGAGTGAAATATGCTACAGTACGCTCAGGGGAATTGTTGCTTTTTCCTACCCACATCATCAAATTTTTCACTAGAAGTTTACAATATCACATGCAACGTAATAATACAAATACTATATCCTAATAGTTGTTACAAATAAACAATTTGCGCATTTATGCATATTTATGGAGATTAATTTTCCATTTTGTGAAATATCTGAAGTTTACACTTGCTTCCAGGTTAGTTAAAGCGATGAATTTTTCGGTTGTTGTTTTTGATACAGCACCTACGGGCCACACCCTTCGACTTTTATCTTTTCCTCAGGTAAGATTTACAAATGTGCCGTAAATAAGAGTATTTATTATTTCAATTCAGGTAGTTGAAAAAGGTTTGGGGAAATTACTTCGGCTTAAGATGAAAATTGCTCCATTTATATCGCAATTCGGGGCTATGCTGGGAATGCATGATTTCAGTGCGGATGCCCTTACAACAAAATTGGACGACATGTTAAATGTGATTCGACAGGTCAATGATCAGTTTAGAAATCCGGTAAATACGTGTACAATTTTCGCAAATCAGAAGGATTACATTTTCTTTTTTTTCCCGCAGGACCAAACAACATTTGTATGTGTTTGCATTGCTGAATTTCTGTCTCTGTATGAAACTGAAAGGCTCGTGCAGGAACTCACCAAGTGTGGTATAGACACGCATAATATAATAGTAAATCAACTCTTATTTAAAAAGGCCAATCAAGAACCATGTTCCATGTGTGCTGCACGTTATAAGGTTTGCAATATAATTTAATCAATATTTAACCATTATAAATTTGGTTTGGTATTTTTTGTGCAGATTCAGGCTAAGTATTTGGATCAGATTGCAGACTTATATGAAGATTTCCATGTAGTAAAATTGCCATTACTTGAGAAGGAAGTTCGAGGTGTAGAAAACGTAAAAAAATTCTCAGAAAATTTAATTGTACCTTATGAACCAAAATGAAGTTACTTAGGGTGTTGGTTTTTTTGTAAGAAATAATACATGTCTTGGCTTATTTACTGGTTTTTAATTGGCACTTTATGAAACATGCGTTGAAAAATGATCGAATACATTAGAAGCCTTAATTCTGAGGCGACCTCATAAATGAATTATTAATAAAAGGTCCCATTTGGCAGAGATGGTGGGAGGCTCTTGGGGATTCTACCCTTAGCACTCCTAAAAAAACTACCGAATAAAAAGACGTTCAGTTAATTAAGTAAACTATCTCTGAGTATAATTTATTTTCTTCTTGAGGAAGCAGAGAAACAATACACATAACTTAATATCTACATGCGATTCGTGTTTTTGATCTCCAAAGGATTGCGTTTTTTCTGTGGAATTTTGTTTTTTGAATAATCTTCTACGGAAGTAATCTCCCGTTTTTGTCGTGTGTCTTTTTGTGATTATTTAAAGTATCGGATCGATAAAAAGCTCTATTGCAAATTTCACAAACGTGCGGCTTCTCTCCTGTGTGCCTCCTCATATGTATAGTCAAGTTAGTTTTCTGGTAGAACTTCTGCTCACAGACGTTGCACTTAAAAGGCCTTTCACCTGTGTGCATAAGTTGATGCCTTTTAAGACTGGTTTTGTGTGTAAATCTAATCTCACATTTGTTACATTGATATTTTTTTTGGTCAGAATGAATTCTCATGTGTTCTTTTAAATTACCCACAGTAATGAAGGCCTTTTCACATACGCTACACTTGTGCGGTCTTATGCCGCTATGGCTACGATAATGCACCATCAAATTGTTCTTGTGTTTAAAGCCTTTACCGCAAATTGAGCATTGGTGCTCTCTAAAATCTGAATGAATAGCGAGATGTTTGTTGTAGCTCGCCAAATGAGAGAAGGCTTTCTTGCATACATAGCACTCGTATGGCTTTTCGCCCGTGTGAATTCGTGTGTGCCTTTGTTTATCAATAGCATGTATAAATTCTTTATCGCAATAGTAACACTTATGTGGCTTACCTTGTGAATGGACCTTTCCATGCTTTTTTAGACTCTCGTCATTAGAAAAGGGGATGTCACAAATGGTGCACTTGATCGTACTCTCCCCTTCGTGGGTTTCCAGGTGAGACTCCAAATCAATTTGCTGGTGAAAGGACTTTAAACAATATTTACACGTCAAATGGTCATTTGTGTGCGATTTAAGGTGATTCCGAAGCGTGCAAGGCCGAACAAAACGGAGATTGCAAGCATTGCATTTGTATGGCTTCTTACCAAAATGAGCCTTTTGTAAATGGGTTCTTAATTCGATTTTAGTTCTGAAATTTCCATTGCATAATTTGCAAGATATATCTGTTACAGCTATGTTTTCACGCTGTTGCTTAAAGTTTTCTAATTGTTTTACTCTATACTCGCCAGGATGCTTCAGCCTGCAATGAATTTCTAATGTATTCATTTCAACAAATGCAATTTTGCACAGCGGACAAGCAAACTTCCTTTCTAAGCCGTACTTATTTAAAATAGCAGTGTCCTGGGCAAGCGTTGATTCCCCATCGGTGTTAAATATCGGGAGTATTTCCAGCAATTTCGACTGATCCTGCTCTTCTTTTAGACCATTCTCAATCACTATTTCATTTTGAGTTCCTAATTTTCGTCTATGGAAATGAAATAGATGTACTCCATAAGTCCCGGAATCAGTAAAAATTTTATTGCAGTATTTACAATTATAAACCGGCACGTCTTGATGTCCTCGCAGATGAATGTACAAATCACCAAGTCTAGAGAACCTCCCATTACAAGACGTACATGAATAAGAACCAGCTTTGAAACACTTTCGCTGATGGCTGTAAAGTAGCTCCTTGCTTCTGAAAGCTCTCCCACATATGTAGCAATCGAAAGGTTTAACTTCTGGTAAATGGCTGCTTTCATGGCCGATGAAATCTAGTAATCCGTCCTCCTCCCAAAAGCAATACCGGCAAACAAAATTACAGGCTGTTTTATGAAATTGTTTAATATGAATCGTGTAATCCGCAAACAATTGGAACCCATTTTTGCAATAAGAGCAAGAGAAGCTATCCTCTTTAAAATGTTCTCTAACGTGGACTTCCAATTTACTAATTTCAACAAATCCTTCTTCACATATTGAGCAACTTATTCCAGGCCCACGTACACCCTGATCTGTTGGCCCGTTACACATAATTAAAGCTATCTCCACTTGTATGTTTGTTGTACAGGTGTATTTTCCCTTTTTCTCGGGGATATCCTACAATACCTTCTTTTTTAGCAGGAAGAGTAAAATCCCGCAGATTTTACTACAAAAACCAACTGTCAAATAAGTAACTTCTTCTTGCTTCAAACAGGGTGAAGGCTTGGACCATAAACAAACAGGACAAGACAAGAAGCAGAAGCAAACAACTTTATGTTTTTTTTTGAAAAATCGCACTGATAACGATCTGTATATAATTCGGAAGCCAGATAAGACATGACCAATTTTATGATATTTGTTAACTCTTCAGAATAGCGTAACACACGTCCTATTTAGCCGGCTGAATATATTAAAAGCAAGGGTCAGGTCATTTTTATAACTGTAATATTTCCCAATTTCTTTTATGTCTTTTGCTTGTTATTATTATTTATTCTTTGGTTAACATAATATGCATTTTTTCTTTAATTCTTTAATTCGAAGAGCAAGAACCAAATTTTAAGATGGCCTGTACTTTCTAGGTACAGGTCCAAGAAAATTATATTCGAAATATCTTGTTATTTAATTCCTTTCGCCTGGTAAGGCCGTGTGGTGTCATTTCGTGTTTTAATAATTTTAGTACTAGAATGTCATATTTTTCGTTTCATTTTTAAATTTGCTTTTCTAGTTGTATTCCGTATCAATTTGCATTTAATTGTGTTTTTAGTGATAATTACCAACTCTTAGCCAACTAGCACAAGGAATAAGTCTTATATATTACCGAACTATTAGATTTTTTTATGATGCCTTACTGACTTATCCCCGGTTATTTTCGTCCTTGAAGGTTTTAAATTCCACAATGGGACGCTTAGAACAAAATGAAAAATCAGCAAAAGTGGAATTTCAAAGTAGTTCTCGGGGAACTTCTGTTTCTGCTAGTGATGAGGGTAAGGTTATGTGAGATCTACAATCAACGTAAACAATTTTTAGTGTTGATAAACTGAAGGCGTCTGTTCTGTGCAATATGAATTTCTTATATCCCAATGTTAAAAATAACATTTTTCACGCAGAAGATTACCTCATTATGCTCATTTCTTCACTTCCTTACAGCACTATTAAACATCTTCACAATCTAATAAATAAAAACAATTGAAATTGTCTGATAGATACTTTCTACACTGATTCCAGCATCTTAAGGTTTGATGATATTGCTCCCGTCTTCTTAAATTTCTTAACACATTAAGATAAACTATATAAATATTTCTACAAATTGTGTATATGACAGTAATTAATTCGCATATTTAGCCTAATGGATTTAGACTAAATGTTCGCGCAGGAATTAAGATTTTTTAATATTCACTTTGGCAGTGGGAATATGCCTACGTAGAAATTCGGACCTTTGGATTTTGCAGTCGACAAATACAAAATTTTTTGCTGTGTTACTGCTAGTCAATAAGAAGACACAGAAAATTAGTCTATCAATGTCGAAAAATCTCAAGACTGTATGAAGACGATTTTTTTCGTACATTCTTGGACACATTGAAATCAAAGTATTCCACAATGCGATTAACTGCTGAACACATGCGGTTAATAGGCTCATACTTACCATAGTCCTAGAAAAGTTAATATGCGTAGGGGAGCACGCCTCAAATTGGGGCTGTTAGCCCTAAAGGACGCCTTAACCCGGACCTTCACATAGTCTATGTTAGCGTTCAGGAACTGGTAGATAAAAACTATTACGGCAACTATACGTCGCTTTTTCAAGGAAACTAGGTCCGGAAGATTATGCCGTTCGGATCATAGCTTTCTAATGAATTTGTGCTGAACAGACAATACGGCCAATGTGGACAGCATAGAGAGGATTCCAAACTTGAGATGCGGATTCAGGTAGTGGTCTAATGAAAGAGTTTTATAATATTAAGAAAACCTTTTAAGCGAGCGGAACCTGCCAATTTGTTCCAAGAATCCTGTTGGGAAATTATTGGATAGCGGCTTACTAGATAACAGCGTGGTTTTAATATATAATACAAATAATACATCATAGTGAAACTAGGCTTGTGTGTAACACTGCTTAGTGTAAAACTGATTTGAGTTATTAACAGTGTCCGAAAATAATGATTAGTACTCCTTTATTGGTTGCAAATACGTCGATCGACTTGTTGGACATGGACTCTACAACGAATAATCACGAATTTTCTATCATTTTGAATAATTTCACAAGGAAATTATCACAAATTACATGAGGTAGAATTATCCATTTTAATAATAATGACTTTCCCTTCTTGCATAGAAGGCACTTTTCTCAGTGAGGAGCCAAGAACCCAAGAAATGTGTTAAGATTGGGCTCCCCGACACAAATGCAGGATATGTAAAGGTTAAGCCGATTAATAGGACAAAATAAATAATTAGCAAATTAGTGCAGAAGTAATCGAAAAACATACCAGTCGAACTAAGCTCAACAATTACTGGAGTCAGAAGAAAAAAATAAGTTTAATTGCCTATCCAAAGCATTCCAGAAGACGCATTGGCGTCAAGAAACTGGAGTTGCAGATGTCTCTTGGCAATCTCCTTGCATTTGAACCATTCCCATTGACTTCAAACGTTTGGAGATGGCTAAATTTAATACTTCTGAAAATTCTTTCGGAGTTTGACATTGATCTTCGTTATGGTTACGACTTTAGGACACTTCAAGGGATCCATTGGTATACTCCATTTTACTTATTTACCGAAGACCCTATATATTGATATTTTTAAAATATTTTCTTCTCACTTTTTTATATTTTTATTTTCGGATTCTGACGGAAAAGTACATACCTTGGAAATTTGTTGGTAAAAAATGTCTTGATTTAGGAATAGATAATTCTTATCTAAGACGAAAAGTATCAAAAATAAATTAGTATTGCATCGAAAAGGAAGGGACGATGTAGTTATTACTTTCCCTTCGTGGAAATATTTATTATCTAAAATGAATTTCTGTTGTATTAGGTTCTGATCGATCTTCAACAAAATGCAGCTGCCTGTCTTCATCGAGTGCTTCAACTCATTACCGCGACTTTTCCACAATGTCATCTTCGACACGTGACAAATTTTCACAAAACGATGATCAGTTTGTTATGCAAAATATGTCAAATAAAAGAAACGAAAGACTACGCAAACCGTGTCAAAATGGATTTTGCTACTGTTTCACAAGCGACAGTGATGACCTAAGACTTGCAGGAAATCGAGCGGATACCAGAACGAGGCCGAAACATAAACGTCCCCATACAGAAAAAGCAGAGGATATACGGCCAGAAAATCAGATAATCCATAGGAGCTTTAAGTGCATAGAGAGTAAATCCAAGAGGAGGATAACGTTACCTCCCACTACAGAAATAAAATTAAGACGTGATTCACATGACATTCGAAAATGTTCTAAACATACCAGAAGGCATACGTTTGTAAGTAAATATCCACTGCCAGAGCCAATAAGTTCGGATATGGATGAACCGTTGGTGCGAATTATTCAAGAAATACATAAGAATTTTGTTATATCTGAAATTAGTGTTAACAGGAAGAAGACATTGTCGAAGAAGCAAAAAGATAATCCAACACCTTCGGCTCCTAATCTCAGTACATATATCGACGATCCAAATAAGCCAGTGCATATTGAAGCACCGAACGTTGAAACCCCAGAAAAAGAGCCAGAATTAACATCACCTGAACCAAATTCTTTGGGTGGGGAGATTGAGAAAAAATCGAAAATTCCCAATATTCCTGTAAGGCCACCAAGAAGTCCCAAGAAGAAAGGTGGTCATTTATTACGGAAGAGGATAGGTGATGGTGCTAATTTAAAGCAAACACATGTACAAATGCCACCTCGTAAACCACCTCGAAGCTTCTCGAGTTGCTCTGAAAGTAATATTCCTGGAAACAACACTACTTCTGCCAGTGGGACGGTAGCAAAAGGCGAAGAAAGTCCAAAAGAGGGAAATGGGGATGGTGTATCATATCCTACAAAAAAGTTAGCGGACATGCAAAGAGAATTAGACGCTCTTACCAAGGAGTTAGAGCGACCTGCACCTAGTTGTCCCCCTATGAATGAAATTACTTTTGTCGAATCGGCCAATAAAGTAGCTCAACAGCCGCCCAAAAATCAAATAGGATGGATCGGACCGGATGTAGTGAATATGTTAAATTGCGAACCTCAGGGTATGCCTCCAAAAGGATTTCAGTCTTTTCAAAGTAATGCACAACCCCAGAGCATGGGCTGGAAGCCCCCACATAAAATAGACATCGATACTGTTGATAATGTGCCCAAATTTCGTGATAATGGCTTTCATAATTTCGCTGTTAATATGGAATGCAAGAGCACTCCAGTTAAAAACGAATTGATCCCACAGAATACGAGCAAGGCTTTATTGAAGCAGCAAATTACAAGTAAAATATGCACATGCCCAGTTAAACCAATTGATTCTCCGACTGCTAAAAAGTTGAGTCCAATTTATGAATCAAAAAAAGATTCTAGCTTTGGTAAAAAGCCGTGGAATTTCTTAGAAAATTCTCGAAAAAGGATTGTTGCTTTAGTGAGGAGGAAAAGTTCCAGGAAAAATACAAATCTTATGAGAAGTGTGGGTATCCAAACGTCGCAAGTGAACTTAAGTGATTTCACACATACACGAAAGTCGCTCTTTACAGCAGAAAATTTAGATAACACTTTTACCCATCTGGGTAGTACGCCTACAAATGGAACAGACCGCACTGATGCAATGTCTTCTATCCCCAGCCAATCACGGGAGCATTTTGACTTTAGTAGAGTTGTGAACTCTCCTAGACCGGAAAGAAGTTTCCCAAATAAACTGAGATTTTCCCCCGTAAAAATGTTGAAAACATTGGGTCCACGTCAACAAGAACCACCGCAAAGTTATAAGGCGTATGACTCGGGGGTAAATGGGGATTTTACAAAAGTCGCCATGAACGACTTTTTAGGAAATCTTCGAGCACGATTAGAAGCGTCTGATAACTGTGCAGTTCTCGATGAAGTGGCTAAGGAAGCTAAAGAAATTGATGACGATGAGGAAGAAAACGGAAATAGCTCAACCCAGATATCGGCTCAAGTAGATATACACCCAGAGCCAGTTTATGCGGAAATAAGAGAACGCCGGGCTACTGTTTCTGATCAGTCTGTCCAGACAACTGAAGTGTTACCTCTTAATTTCCCTCAAGATGTAATATACGCCGAAATTGATAAAGCAAAGAAAATGGCAAAATCGCACTCATTTAACAATCTGCCAGAAAAAGATAGCCCACCGAAATTTAGGAATATGAGCAAATCTGATTTGTCGAATAGTAGCGAGGTATTTTTCGACAATCTTTTCAATCCGAAAAAGGATAACGTTTCTGGAGAGTATTATAGGGCCGCCCCCATAAGCTCTGAAAATGTGAGTATATTAATTTGTAGTCATAATATTTCTATTGAACGTTCTATGCGTTAGATGACGAGTCCTGGTGGTACGTCTTCTACAGCTCCTGCAGAGGGTTTCGCAGAAGAAGAAGGCGAAAAAGAGGAGGAAGGAAGTGTACAGTATGAAGAACCTTTCGAAGACCAAAGGTCTTTAACCGATGCAGGCAGCAATTTTTCTGTACTGGGAGATTCGAGGGATGCAGTTCATTCTCACTCCAAGGTGAGTTGAAGCCAGAATACGATTGCAAGTTTTTCTCTATGATAAGTTTTGAAATAATATTCTTTCACACAATTAACTGTTATTAGTTTTCGTGACTAACACGTTCGGATGATGAAGTATTGGGGACCTTTAAATCAAGCGGTGAGCATGAGTGCTAATACTATAGTGATTTACATTTCAAAGCATTGGCTTGAAGCATAACATTACGTGTACAAACATCATAACATGGCATGTGTGCATGTGATATTGAGAACAGTTTCATTTTCTGTATTTTGATTCTAATCTTATATCGACTAAAAACAAATATACTATATACAATTTTAGCCAAAATTATTCAGCAAATCCCATTTTGTTTTGTTATGCATTTTTGCTTTTACCTTTCAGTATTTTTGAGTTGGTTTTTTGATGTCACCAACATTTACTTTGTTTCTCAATATGTTCTGTGAAATCTGTTTAACATAGATCCTTTTTTGTGTTTGCTACATAGCAGAGCTAACCAAGCAAAGCGAATTTAGCATGGGGTTTTCTACACATTTACACACAGGTTGTAAAAAAGATCTCTCTAGGGATAAGGTCTTATTTACACTCCTGAAAAGATATATGTGTTTGTTGTTTAATGTTGGAAGGCGGTTAAAGCACTGTTCTGTCTAAGTTGATCTTCTGAAGTAAGACGCCGACCACGTAAATTTTTCTTCTGGTTGCAAAGTAACCAGAAGTCACAAATTGTGGAATAATTTCGATGTTCAATAACTTTAATGTTATTTTCTCTCAAATTTTTAATTTCTCGTGCAATTATTATCGTAGTGGAGCACCAAGTCTTTGACACCTTGTGGCAGGTAATGCTGTGTATATCAGAATTCTGTGGCAGTCTTCTGTCCTTCTGGGTTGATGGCTTTCACAAGTCTTGTATTTCTAAAAGGTGGTTAGTGTTGGGTGCTTTTCAAACACACATAAAAAAACGGAATATAGATTTCATCATCTGTAGAATTTTAGAAATTATATAGTGTCCGTCTTCGTCAAGTAATTGTAGAGTTTGCATGCCGATTTCTATCCGCTTAGCCTCTTGTTGTTCGGTTCAATTATGTGAAACCCAATGTGCAACAACCAAGAAGAATTTTATGTATTGTTGCAGGTTCAGTGCAAAGCGCACGCCCTATTATTTTATATACCTATCATTTTCCGAAAAAGCTTTAAATTTCCTGGGATTATTGCTGAATCCGGTCTTCCTTTCGAAATTCGGCAAACCTGACAAATGTCCGCAATTTGCAATGTACAACATCCCAGTGGTTTTCCAAGTATAGTTCTCGTTAGTAGAATTGTCTCAACCACTGGTATCCTGGATATCATCGCAGGAATCGAACTCTTGGACAAAATCCAGAAAAAGACTTTCAAATTTATTGGTGATAATAGCCGAGATGATAACGCTTAGTGTCGATACTTTGGAGTACTCAACGTAATGTTGGTTACTATTAGCTATTTCATTATTATCGCTCGCAAAGTAAAAAAGTAGGTAATAAATAAATAAAGGGGTTACAATTTTATGTGGGTAATTTTCTTTGCATGAACTAACTTTGTATTTTGTCAGCCTAACATTCGCTTTTTACTCATAGTATTACGTCGTCTCTGTTTTCCTGTGCTAAAAGTCAATAAAACCTCTATTGCAGCTTCCAGTTTGTATGCTTCACAAAGATAGCGGATTTTATGCATTAGATTTACCAGAGCGTAGTAATAGTTGTCCGCCATCGTCTCAAAAGTCTGTTTTAAGAAAATTTTCTGTGGGTAGTGATGACCTTGGAATCATAAATTTAAATCAGTCTACATCTAACTGTAAGTCACCTAACACATCATTGCAGAAATACAGAACTTTGAAGGACAGATTAAGGATGTCATTCCGGAGGGGAAAGAAGTATTTTAAAAATGAGAAGAGGGGACTTTCCGGTGCGTTAGATAAAAACATGAACAAAACTTCATTTTTGCGTAGAAGTGACAAATTGTGGGATCAGTCAGATTTGGGACTTAGTAGTCTCTATGCGATGGATTTTAAAGATGAGACAGCTGTGAAACGGCAAATAGAGCAAGCGGTGAATATTTGCAGACAAATGCCCCAGTTTGAAAGCTCCACTGAACTTGTTGAGGCTGAGAGATTGCTACTTTTTTCGACACTCAAATCCCGTTCGGTGAAAAGGCCTTCTCCAAAGAAAAGTCCTCCTCCAAAGAAAAGTCCTTCAACTGTGAAAGATTGCTCGTTGCACATCGAAACGTTCGAAATTCCGGTTAATTCAGACCTTAACCAAGACACATTTTTCAATTATTTCTATATTGGGGTATTTTCAAACGGTGCAGACATTAAGTCCACCCATTCAGCCGAAAAACGGAACAATAAAGTTGTTTTTCGGGATTGTCAATTACTCTTTGATAGCCTTGACGCTGACTTTCAAATAAAAATTGATATTTATGTTCTGCGATTACGAAAGATGACGAATGCAACGAGAGAGAAGCCAGTAAAAAAAGTAAGTTGTTTTATTGCTAATTGTATAACCGAGCTCTAAAGGTAGCTATTTTCCAATTACAGAGGAGTGCATGCCGCTCCTACAACTCCTCCGACTCTGGAGATGAGATTTTGTCACGATTTCGTTTACATGGTTCCGTGATAATAAGTGCAGATAGTTTTGTGCCATATAGCGTGCACCAGGAGTGCACAAGGAATCTTCCAAATAATAAGTTCTGCCTGTATGCAGCTGGAGTGGATTATGTCTTTTCGATCTCAGAAGTTACTAGAAGCACACATCTCTTAAGAGAGTTGAAAATGGAAGCTCGATCTGAGTTGGCATTGAAAAGGTTTGAATTGGAGGGTTTCATAAATATGCAAGACGAAAGGAACACACACAATTGGAATCGACGATGGTGCAAATTAGAGGTTCTAACCCTTTGTTTTTGGAATTATCCGCAGGATTACAGCGAGAAGCCTTGCATTTTGAAAGTAGATTTGACCAGATGTACTTCATTTCCTATTGAAGTTGCGGATGGAACAGTTTGTGCTAGGCAACGTTCATTCGTGATCAGAATCCAGAATAAGGAACAAAATAATGAACAAAGCGTGCAAGAATTATTTCTTGCAGCGGAGAATCATGCAGAGCTCACTCATTGGTTGGGTGGATTAAATCAAATTGGTGATTTTTTAAAGAAGTGGATGTGCCCAGTGCAATAAGTCTGAAGTGCCTTAACAATTTTATTTAGATATTAAGTTTATCGTTTTAGAGAATATGATTCCGTTATATTTGATATGTTGTACAACGTTGTTTTAACATTTTTACATTCCACGAAACGAGGTGCACGCTTGCATCCATACACATGTTTTTAATTCGCATTGTAATATCATTTTTATTCATTTTATTTTATACATAGCAAAATAAATGGTTTTATGTAAGTGGGAGTTATTTTCTGCAGTCATCATGGTAATGAAAAGCATTTGGGAAAAATAATGGAATAGTTGGAAATTGGAGGGTTTGGATATGTCGCCTAGTGCCTTTTCTCTTTCATTTTATTTCCTCCTCCGTTTATATTGTAAAAGTTTCCTTCAAAGTAAAAATAGATTTGTGCAAGGTAAGATTCCAATTTGTTTTTATTAACATAAACAATAAAAAGGTTTTACATATGATGTGACTTATAAGTTCTCTTGATTCGATAAGGATTTTTCTATTTTTAAAACTTTCATGTAATACGGTGCCAACAAATTGATGCTTTTGATATAATTACAATAACGTGGTGATGTTTATGTGGGGGGAGGTTTATGTTTTGCACTTGAATTGCTTTTGAATTTGTAACACCACTTTGCTTTTTGCACTACACATGAACTTTTTTTTAATGTTAATTTTTCACAACTTTAAATTAAGACATATTTCCAGATGCGATTAGGTCCTATTTCGACCACATAAAGGGCAGATCCATTTACATTTACAGCTATTGCATGTGGGTTGGAGAATTCACCCCAATGATCGATGATTCTTTCAGAGCGGGGGTCAATAGTAAATCCTCGTACTGGGAATATGGGAGACGTAGGACCATTTATGGCGTAGACAATATCACCTAAAATAACGAGATATGCATGTAAAAAGTCCATAATAGTAATAATTATTTTTTTACCATAAGCAGCAACATCAAAAACTCGTCCTAAATCTGGCTCTTGGATAGTAGCAGCTTGTTGTCCTTCTCCAAAAGATGATCTTAGTCCAGCCCTGGAAAATAGATTTATTGACTGTGATGTGCACAGAAGATCACATAAATTTTTATTATATCTAGATAAAATCTTCGGAGTCTGTCACTTGGTACCGTGAGACTGAGTTCTTTAAGTGATGAAAGAAGTGAATTTGATTCTGATAAAGTTGCAGTAAAATTGATGATTAATTAATAAAATAAGCTGAATAAATTGTTACGAATTATTATTACCATTGAAAATGCACAAATCAAATCGAATCTTACTAAAAATTGAAAGGGGCAGAATCCCAGAAAAGTAATTTTTTGCCGGATTTTTGAATTCGTCTATCATCAAATACAATGGCAAACTCCTACAGCTTTTCACTACTTCGTCATAATATTAAAAAAAATATATACGAAACATGTAAGTGCGAAAAATAATTATAAAAACATGGGCCGGTTCATGTACCTCGAAAACGATCGTCAAACGATCGAATTGTTATGGAATTTATATAGTAACTCGATCGTTCGACCGTCGTTTTCGAGCTACATGAACCCGCCCCATATTTGGAGCCTGTTACACTATGTCATTGGTTATACTATATATGTTTCCACGTTAATGACGATTGGGGTTAAGCTAGTGAATATTACTATTATGATGTTGTACGAAAGAAGAAAAAACCCTATTTTTTTTCAGACTTCTGGAATCAGCTAAGAAAGAGAAGAGAAGCCAAGAATTTTCCCGAAGAGAAGGTTTTCATTGCTAAAAAGGTGGCGTGTAACATCATGGAGAAAAGGGTGCAAATATTCAACACGATGGACTTATATCCAACTATCAATCAGATTTTGATTATAATTAGCAAAAGAAATTCTATATCTGCCTCTACAATTTTTAGAGTCAGAATCTTTTGGTTATAAGACATTATTACTATAGACGACTTAAACTTTATATCGAGGGTTTATGGTGAAAACCCACTATTCCACAAAAAAATCTTTTGAAAAAGTTTTTTATGCTGGAGTGATGTAAAAATGTGGGATAGAGGATTTTCACAATAAGCCCTTGATATGTATGCTTAACCGTTGTCCGTTTATAGCAGAAGAATATCAATCCATAATTGTTTTGCCTTCGGTATCGAAGTTATATAAAAAACGAATGCTCACACAGATGGTTTCTTTCATCAATACCAGAAGTATTTTGCATCAATGTTTGGCATCAGATCCGAGCATAGTTAAGTAACTGAATCGGTTAAAATTTTTGACGGCATCCATTTTTCTTCTGTTGGGGTTCTTGAAGGGGTGGGGTATTGTAAGACTCTAGTTTATAAACTTTCAACGCAATACAGTTTTTCAAATAGCACTTGGAATATATTTTAATTTTCTACAGTTTGTATGTTCCGCAAAGATCCATATTAGGACCACTGCCGTTTTCCATCAAAATTTTCTCGATTTTTTCTTCACGAATCGATGCTGATATTTATCTAGAATCCGCTCCGGGTACGGTATGAGCCGTAGTTTTTTTATGACAATTTAAAGCGTTAAGGACTCGTCTTGCGGTAAGATTCGAAGGCTGCTTCAATGTTTTGTTTTGTTTTATTTAAAAAGAGAGACTGAAAATTTTGATAACGCCTGAGGGAGGTTTCAAATTTTGAATCTGTTTTGGCTTTTACTGTCAATTGTTAGAAACATTTAGAAAATGTGATTTTAGAAAATGAATCTCTTTAAAATAGATCCCCTTATTTTTTTTCTCTAATGCCCTATCTAGACAGATCGACATCTCAAAATAATTGACAAAGAAGCAGCTCACTACTTGTTCAAAGCCTGATTTTGGTAGCAGATGCCGTGTTGGTATTTTTCAAGCAGGTCAACGTTAACATAAATTTTTTATCGAAATAATTACCTTGGGCATACAACCCTCATGTTTTCTCTGTCTGCTATACACAGAAGATCCAAATGTTCCAATAGCGTTATTCCATGCGGCACTTGTAAAGATAGAAATTCTGCGAAAAAAAGTATTAAATAAATGGACGTTTGCTGGTAAACTTATTATTATTACCTGGAGGTTGTGGAATAGTTCGCAAAACTCGTCCAGCGGCGTTGTACTTCATAATTCGTTCATTGCAATATCCGTCAGCAACAAAGATCTACATAAAAAGCATTTTGCTATGTGAAGTTAATAGTGGAATTTTAAATATATCTTATAATTTATTGTTAGGATTTAAGAAACTTTTTAACTGGGAAGTCCTACAATATTTTTGTGTAATTTTTCATTGCTATTTTTGTTAATGCATGCGACTTTATATTTGTGTTAGTTTTTTATTTCATTTCTTAAAAAAGGCTTTTTTTCTTTTTTTGCTTTCAAGGGCGCCAAAGTATTGCTCACACACGAGCGCCGTTGGAGTGTTAACTTCAATAAAATCTTTGAAACGAACTTTCCAAGTTCTTTCATTAATAGCATCATTACCTAAAGTGATATTAATGATTCGAATTTATACAAGAAAAATAAAATACTAGATTGCGACCTAATAAAAACGTGCGGCCGAGACGAATCCATCATCAAGTAGTGAGTGGACTCGAATTTTGAGGACTCGTATCTTGAGACAGAGCGGACTCAAACGAGTTTTTGATTGAATCGAGACTGATGTGATTGGCGTGAAATTTAAATTAAATAACAAAAACATGAAAAAGGCTTGATTACTTTTTCATCAACACGCAGGAGGATAATCACAGGTCCCCATTACACTGACCAAATAAGTGGGTTGCGGGAAACGACTAAGGAAAAACTTCATGGAAAGTTGTGTGCTGGGGTGCTCTTCCACCAGGACGACGCAGGAGCACACAAGTCCGAATTCGGGAAGTGGACTTCGAATTGGTCAATCATTCATCGTATTCTCCAGACATATTTCCCAGTGATTTTCATCTCTTTCCTTTCTTGAAACAAGAGCTCCGAGGTCGCATTTCTGAAGAAAACGGCGAAATGATGGTCGCGTCGAGTAATTTGGAATCAAGAACAAAATTTTTTCCGAGCGGAAGTAGAGCCTTATAGAACAGGTGGACTAAATGCATTGATTTAGAAGGAGACGGTGTTGAAAAAGAAAATAGTTCGATTATATTTCTCTTTCGTTTTCTTACTCAGTATACGAACTTTTAGATCACCCCTTATAGAATTGTAGAGAAAATGTGGTTTTTACAAATAAAGCAAAAAAAAATTGCAATTTAGTGGCACATACCTCTCCAGTCGTGGCGACAGCAACAGATGTTGGCATGCACAAATGATAAATGGAAGAACCTGGCTCAAATCTCTTCCCAAGTATCAGCTGAGCCGTCTGATTAAAGGGTCTAAACTGAAAAGGAGCTATTAACTTTGGCAACGTCTCAACATATAACATTTAATATTTGCCTTGAAGACTTGATGGAGGGCTACATCTGTTAACCAGTAGTTGCCATGTATGTCGATCGTTAGTCCGTGTGGCATGTAGAATATCGAAGCTCCCCAGCCGTACTTAATACTTCCTGTCTTCGGGTTCAAAAGATAAATGGTTTTTGTTTGAATAGGACCCTCATGTGTGAACTGGAAGTGATGTGTATCATTGAAAGAGCTAAATTAAGAAGATTAGCTGAAAAATCGGATTAATAGTATCGGTGTCGCTCACTAATCATCCCAAACTCTTGGTCCACGATGGAAAATTGCTGGATTGCCATGAGGATCTATAGATACACCTGTTATTTGTCCCACATTTAATCTTTCTTCTGGCCAGTTCTCCACGAGAACAGGTGTTGGTATGTTGAACTGTCGTTGTGAACGCTTAAAGAACTTTTAACTGGGAACAATTCATTTTATGGGAATTTTATGCAGCTTACGTCATGTGTTTTCCTCTTTATGAGCTGACGTACATCATCGTAGAAATTTTCATTCAGCGATGTTGCGAGATTATGTGGTACTCCCCAGACGACGTGGAGCACGGTCCACACGTAAATAACATACTTCAGCATGATACCTGGAGGATGCTTGGAAAGAACAACCACTGATTATTATCTGTCACGTATTGTTGATGCCACTTATGGTACTTAAAGGTTTTTTGTTTGTCTTTTGTTTCAAGAGCACTGCGACATTATTATCCCAGTTTAATTGACTGCCTGTGACTCGAAATCAAGAGAGCCCGAATAAATCTGCAGCAATTCGTGCACAAACTTACGGCAAATTTTATCGATAACTTCACCTGCCGTCCGCAACGAAATTACTGACAACTTTTGCGCAAATGTTACGAAAACTGAAGGGGAGTATCGATTTTCCGAAGCTCCGCTGCGACGTCATTGGATTCAACAGGCAATTTGAAAATGCAGCAAGTAGTAAATAAATATGCTAATATATTTCGCTTGTGTATCTCTATCTCTCTATCAACTTCTACATTGAAGTGTCGAATATTTTATACAAATGCAATATGCACTAAGGTGAATAAATCCATTGAATATCAAGAAAAAAAAATTCATGAACGATTTATCTTAATCTTAGGTTCATAACATTTCAATAGTAATTTAAAAACTTCGCCTTAGAGGTTCCTTACTGGGGCGGTAAGGTGGGAGAAGCCTAGTTCTTGGCCCGTGCTCAGGGAACCCAATCCCATGTGGGCTGTGTCCAGATATAGCCGGTGTTGGTCATGGAGCAGTAGGCATTGTAGTACCGACCGGGTGACCTAATTAGGGCTACAGTTACTATTGGATTTCGCTCAGCTAAGGAGGACACTTACCTGCAGTATGACCACTGAGGACACTTGCAACGGAAAAGCTGTTGAAACTCTTCTTTGCATACTTCATTCCACCAGCAAGTTCTCTTTTTTTTTAGAAAAATTGCTTGGTAATGAGAATATATCAAAGAGCAAAAAGCTTACTTCTGTCAAGTATCCTCTAACACTTTGGTCCGAGTAACTTCTTTTCACAATTCTTGAATTCGCCGTGTCTAACATGAGTGTGCAGGTAACGATGGTTAGAAAGAACTACGCAAGAAGAACTAATTAGAAAACGGACGTTGTGTGACTTTTACAGGAAATCGAGTTACCTTCATGCTTTTCACCGGCCGTTGGAATCTACTAGATTTTCGTACACTGAGGAATCAACACCGAAACTCCAATAGAAGCGGAATACAAACATTGACCCGTTCCACCACTTGGTTTTGTTTAGGTTCCTTGAAAATGCGTCACAACACAAGACTTTTATGTACAAGTCGAAAGCTTTCTGCCAGGATTCTTCCTTCCGCTTGAGTATTGCTTTCAACTTTACATAGGTTTCTGCACTTTCGAAGTCGAAGATATCAGCTTTCCCTTCCCCTTTCTCTGTCAGTTTCAGTTTTCATTTTCCAATATTTTCGAAGTTTTGTTAATTTAGATTTAACTCATTTTTTAATTTATCAAAACTCAGTTCCAGTCTGAAAAGGTACTGATTGTAAAGAGAAGTAACCATTTGGGAAAACGGGATAGGTTGGAAAACTGGCACTCCCAGTGTCCGTCTTTTGTTACAGCTGAGTGTCTGATGAAACGCTGTTCGAAGTTGGGGAAATGACTTTATTTCTGTTGGTATATATTTTGGAATTGGGTTCATAAAATGGGTTTATTACTTCATTTAATATTCTATTGTCCGTTTAAAAGTTTACTTTAGCATTTTAATCTTGCTTTATTGTGAGTAAGTGAAAATGGGTCACTTTAAAAAGGCAAAGATGGTTTGTGGGTTTTTGAGGATAGGTATCAATTAAATAAATATAAAATTATAATACAATGGAAAAAAGGAATAAGATATTATTACTCCATATATTCAATATAATTGCTAGATCTATTTTTTTATTTTCTTTTACCCTCCACGGGCGACGGGCGAAGTGCAGGTCTCAGAGTCATCTTTTTGTTTTCAGCTGTGGACAGTCGACTCTAAAAGAAAAGAAACACACTCGTGAGAAAAATCTAAGAGCTAAATGGTCAATCCTGTTACTGCCAATGATTTTATTTCTAAACAGAACCGACTTCAGAGTGATCCGGTGATCATCAAGGGAGAACCACAAGATGATGAACACGAGATTCTTAAATAAACGGGGCAGAGAGGAGCACTTTATCCACGTACATTAGGAGGGGATTCATTCCCCAATGTACTGATCCCAACAAATCTCAATGAGGAGGGGAGCCATCCTCAGGGCAAAGAAGAGGAGAGCCATCTTCAAAATCCTAATCAAATTGACTCTCCGGATACTATTTTGGCTGACTATTGCATTACTTTTTTAAACTCGTATTTTTTCACTAATCTGGCAGCGACAGTATTTTAAAACTAGAACTCACTCAAAACACCAAGCACTTTGAAAAATATTACTATTTAATATAGTTGCCTTGTCTCTTGTTAGATAATATCTTACTGTACCGTCGTGAGATATGTTCTGATATTATTTAATAACTGTTGATCAAAATAAATAATGGAGAATATTACCGGCAGAGGATTTTACCGGCTTATGGCATGGCTGCGAAAAATAAACAACAATTTCTAGGCCGCCTTTTGCCCATACTGATGCAAGCCGGAGCCAGGGCACATACAGCCACAGTCAGTATTAATGAAGCCAAAAAGCTGCTTCCCGTTGTTTGGACGGTTTGGTCAGGTAATTCACCAGATCGCAATCCAATTGAGCACAAGACTTCAAGATTCGGTTCTTAGAAAGCCAGGGCCAAAAATAGAGATACCCTTTACAATAGAGGAAGAATGGGAAAGCATTACAAATTAGGAACTTTCTGTTTTATGCGGAAGTTTGGGTAAGAGAATAACAGAGTATATAAAAAAAGGTGGATAGCATACTAATTATTAAATTTAGTTAAGCTTTTGAGAAATAAACATTATTTACAGAAAATAATAGGACTTTTTATTTGAGTGATACCTCAATTTCCGTCTACTCTGTAGTTCGAAAGGTAATTTTACCCAATTATTTCTTAGTATGAGTATTTTTTTCTTTTTTCCTTTCTTTTCTCTAATTTTTCTTGAACCTATCCTAATTTTTTTATTTTTTGCATTAATATTTGTTACTGGTATGAATTTTAATTATTTTAGGTCCACTATCCTCTTTTCGTACAAAAATAAGATTAAGAATCGTGTGTACATTGGCCGGAAACAATACTATTATTATCTTTATCCTGGTGAGCCTTTAAGTATGTTTTACTGCAGCAAACGCTCTCAAACATCTCATCCTGGTCTTTTCAATTCCTACCAAGTATGCAATCCAAAGAATTTACCTCCATTGCCTAAGGTGTATTTTCGTGAGTATGCTATGGAGTGAAATCCTCTGAATGACAAGTCATGAACTTGCCTTAGGGTGCATACACATTGACTATGGTCTGCAAACTGGTAGCTGCTTTGCTAGAAATACAACAACAAAAGCACGGATTAAGCAACTAGCAGTGAGCAGTCCATCATCAATGTGTAAGTACCTGTAAGCAAGAACATTAATAGTCCTATGGTCCTATGAACTCCTTCGGACCAAATGATTTTTTTTAAGTGTTCATAAAAAAAAGAGTTCATGGTAGTTCTTAAGGCCAGTTCATGGCTTATAATTTCAAAGATTTTGTATGCAGGTAGCTTTAGATGAGTATATCTAAGATTATTGGTCTTTTTGTGCGGTAGAAACTTTTCTGTGCGAGTTATAGAGAAACGATCTCTGGTAACTGAAATATTACCCAGGAGGATTAAATTAAATTCTAACTGGAGATATATTCCGTTGATGCATATGACCAAATTTTAGAAAAAGAATTTAAGTTGGTATTATATTTTTTGATGCCTTTTAGTTATCTTTTGAGTGTTCTTGAAAAATAAGCGCAGGATAATTCATCAACGAATGCACCGAATTGATCACTTCTAAAAGTCTTTGGAAAATTACAAATAATTAAAATTTTATTTTTGGTTGTATGACTGTTTCCTTATCACAAAGAAATATTTTTATTTACTGTTCAACACTCGCAGCATTGTGTATGTAGAAAATGATGAACTCTACAGCTACAGGTACAGCTGAGAATGCAGAGCCAAGTTCAAGTACGAAAATCTCTGAGAAATATCATCGGAGCGTAAAAAAGGAAAAATCCCAATTCGAAAATATTATAAATTTTTATTATAAAAAATAATTAACTGAAAAAGTACGAAAGTACAAAAGATTATTTTGTTCACGGAAGTCGCATCTGTAACACAAAATGATTACAATGAGTCAAGACGATTAATTTGCATGTTCAACTTTTGGTGTTGATTCGTCCTTGGCGGCACTACTGGCTGTTCCGGTTTGTGTAATTGGTACGACGCGTTCCGCGTTTGGTGGTGGAAGTGGCTTGAGAGGAGCTGTGATTGTCAGTACTCCATCCGAAGATAGCGTTGAGGTGATATCATTTGGATTAACGCCAGCTAATAAAAA
>QYTT01094357.1:95000-107572 GCA_006980735.1 Dasypogon diadema
AAAACGAACAGTAGATTGACAGCAATGGGCCTATCAGGTGGCCCCCTAAGTGCTCCGGCGTAATTTTAGCAAATTATTTTTTTAAGTGCCTTAAAAGGTCTAGTTTATCTTTAAGAGGTTTCCTCGATGGGCAGCCTTTGCAGAAGAGTTTTAGAATTAATATGGAATACTATTCTAATAACTATGAGTTCGGACACCAACGTAATGTAATCAGTTGTGAAGCTTCGTTTATAAATTTTGGACTTTTACATTACTAAAATCACCATTTTCTTTAAATTTTTTACTTTTCCTGTTAGTTAGCTGTGGAATTTCAAGAAATTGCAAAATTTTTTAAGTTAGTAATACCGAGGAATAGGAGCCCTAAAATATATAAATAGTTTAAATAAATTTGTTTTACTTTTAAATATTTATATTTGCTAAAGCTTTAAATAAATCTGACAATGCTACATAGTTTTTTCAAAATGCAATTTAGCCAGAGATAAGGGAAACTTCTCAATGAATTTATGTGTGATTGCATTTGCATTTCTTTTCCATCAGTAAATGGAATTGAAAATTACTCCGCTAAAGCATTATTTTCTTACAGCAATCTAATTTTAATGGCCTGCGAATCGAGTTCAAAAGATTTTTTCCTTGGCACTGTGTAGCAACACTTAAATGAGAATTAAGCTCTCTTTGAATACCTCAGTCTTGCTATGGACAAAAACGTGGTATACATCAATAACCAAGAAAACATGATTCTGTTTAATTAGTTAATGCGTGCTAATTTTATACAGCTAGCGAACATATCAAAGGGATTCCAGATTTAATTAGAGCCTTGGGAATTTCTCTCTTTATGGGCAACTGACAGAAATTATTAAATAAATATCTCATTACAGAATTCTTATAGGTTTTCTTACGAGATCGTTACCATCTTTTGTCTAGTTGTTTGGGGTCTATGGCGTCCTTAAATAGCTAAGAGGAATGCAGACACTAATGTTATTGAATTTAAGAGTGCACATTTAAGGAATAGCACTTGCTAAATATTAAATATCTTCTGAATGGTATATAAAATTTTTATCTGATTCCAGAAATTCTATTTCTATATCTGGTGAATAGTTACATCAGTTATTGAATTGCTGCAAGTAATCAATTTCTGTGACGATTTTCTCTTGAATGAAAAACCACTTTAAGATATCATGTTTTAAATTTCGCTCAATTCTTTCAATTCATTTATTTGTAAATTATTTCTAATTGTGTTTTAGAGCTACATATAAGTAGCCAGCTGTTTTCGAACAAGAATACCAGTCAATTTTTAAATTTGTTCTAATCAAAGCTTACTAATTTCTCAGAAGTAGGATAATTACTTGTGCAGTTGAATTTTCGAAAAATTATAGTATGATAAAAATGTTTTCCTCGAATAAATAAGAGAGAGAACGGCCTTAAAAATGCACACACAAAAAGCGTGTACAATTAACACGTTGAATGGCACAATTAGCATAAAAGCTTTCGTGAGAGAATTACGTGTTAAAATGCATTTGTTGTGAGAGAGCTTTTAAATGCCGGTCACCGGCAAAGTGTTAAGGATAATTAAAAATACTCAGTGCAGACATGAAATGAAATATAGTAGACTGTGACCCCTTGAATCGTCTGCACTGAAAAGTAATTTAGTTATTGATGTAGGACCAAATCAGCAAATTACACTCCTTTTCTTATTGTGAATTGAATTTTGCTCCTTTCTCTTTCGCCAACACTTCTCACTCTAATCGATGTCACTTTTTACTTATTAAAAAGTTGCATTGAAACTGAGTATTTTCTAGTGCTTTCGAGCATTTATTTCAATAGCAAAAGGTGTGAAAAGGAGAGGTTGCCATCGAAAGCTCTGACTTTTCTTCACTTTTATAACAGAAATTAAATGCAGCGGCGATAGAAGGCTCTGTTTAAGATAAACAGAAACTGAGATAAACTCCACGTTTGAGCCGAAAAGCCTCCACGACTCTGTTTTTAGTCTTTGGTGTTTTTTTCACCTTTCCCTTCAGATACCTGTATAACATTTGATAACATGATCTGGTTTTTCTTTTTCTACCAGATAAAGGCATGTTGTGCACAATTTTCTTAGATGGCAACCAAAAGTAGCAATGGCTCGATAATAGAGCTGTTATGGTTTTCAACTCAAGTTCACAAAGGGTGAGAAGCTTTAAGTTTTCGATGAAGGAACATTCTTCGTTTACTTTAGTCCTGGGTTGCACTCCAGGAATAAGTCTTTTCGTTGGTCCCCTGAGATTTAATAAATGCGGCTAGGTGTCCTTTAAGAAGACCACAGTTAGGATTTGGTTGAAAAAGGATAGATTAGGATTTTATTTTCTAGAAAGTCAGCTGCTTCGTTTTTCGAAATGCCTTTTTAGTTTTTGATCTGGCAATCCCATCAAAATAATCCCAACCGGCGTGAAACCAATGTCTTTGTAATATTTAGACTATGGAAAATAATCGAAGGCATTGACAAACTTATAATTTGATTATAATTACAACCCATGCCTTTTATGACGCAAGTGGTGCTCAGAGGGTGCCTTATATGTAATGTAAGTGAAACCTTGACAGAAATAAGCAACGGGTAAAGGGAAAATGAACTTATATAAATTAAATCAAAGCAATTTAATTTCAATGCAAAGAAGTGTTTTGAATGTCCGACCAATTACAAGTTTTCCATTAGATCGAAAGACAGTGTCAAGATAATTTGTGTTATTCCTTTAAATTTAAACAAGTCGACAACATCAAATGTCGATACCCGAGAGTACATAAGTACGTATATGTCATTGAGGATCGTTATATCCAACGATACTGTCTCTTAATCAAAAGCCATATATTTTATTTATTTTTAATGTATACATCTTTAATATATGTATATGTAGTTAACTACTTGGGCAAACGAATTTTCCTCCTTAAGAAAGTGTCACTGCGTGTGTGATTGCCTTCTCCGTCTCCCACTTTGTCGTTCCCAAAAACCTGATTTATTATTTTACTCACAAAGTAATAAGAAAGTCAGATGAGGTGATGTCAACTTGATTTTAGAAACTTTTTCGATAATTTTACCATCCAAAAAACCCAAATTAGCTGATTTCTTCATTTCAGTTCAGTTAAAAGTGGTTCAGAAAATCAACCCTAACTCGTTTTTGCGTCCTTATTATTCTGCAATAATTTCTGCTTTGTTTGATGACACATTACAAAGGAAACGAATCTCCAGATTTGTTCACCGATTGGCCAAGGAGCTTCTACAAAAGATTATTTTAAGTGGCAATGATATCAAATTTGTTTTTACGTTAAGATGTATTTAAACTAAAATCGATATTTTCAGTTGTGGATGCGAGAGGCTCCGGCCATACCAGCAAACCACAGATGGAAATCAATAAAGTTATCAGAGAAACTCCGGAGGCATATTAAAATTATTTCAGGTTGCTTCGGAAGGAAGGACAGTGTGCAAGATTTACACATTTGTTTTTAGGGAAGTTTTCCTAAAATTCAAACAACCCAAAGTTGTGTAGGTCATTTTTCTTACTTGATATATGGGCACTGGGCAGGGACAGATGGAAATGAATAACTGAACTTTAAACATGAGGTGATTTACACAAATATTTTAAATCAAATGTCAAGAAAGAAAATGGAATTATAATACATATGTATATCTAGGTTTACATAAACTTTGTTTATGTATTTTTGCAAATGACAGTTTTCAAAGTTATTTCTCTGCTATAACTTTTTTGGCAATTTTTGTATAAAAAGTTTAATTTTCTGTTGAAATTATTGACTAAAGTTCTGTAAGATTTAACTTTACACAAATACTACATATTGCCATATTCATATCCGTTGTCACAGTTGTCCCTCTGACTGGTTTTATATTCATATTTTCTTTAATTTTACGAAATATATACGACTTTCAAAGTAGGTTATTTCAGTTAGGGATTATATAAAAATATTTAGATTTTCCCATATAAAATGTAGAGTGAGTGAGAGAATAACTTATTTTTTATTTCCAATTTACTATTATTTTAAAATTCGTAGTGCGGTCTAAGTATTCGTAACCTTGAGGGGTTTTGATTAAAATTTCCTGGAAACCTTTTCCTACCTGATACCCTCAAAAGGACATAAAAGTCCCTGTCGAGATAATATTATCACACAGTTGAAATATTGATTCGAAAAGTGAAGTGATCTTGTTTAGAAAAGTGAAAAGTGAAAACGCCGATGGAGATCAAAGAGCGAATGGATCGTGTATAAGGAGAATTTTCACTATCATTTTGGATGGTTAAACATTGGTCAAAGCTTTTTCGCTGGGGATGGGAGTCAATTGAATATGATCCACGCTGTGGAGTGCCAGCAGCGGTAGTTAGGCAGAATAACATGGACCTGGTTGAGAAAGTTGCTCTGATGCAGCGGCGGTTAAAGGTCAAGGAAACTGGAAACCCCAGAACAAACTGGTATAATGAAAACAAGTGTTCTTCGGATTCTTCATGAGAAATTGGGTATGACAAAAACCAACGACAGATGGGTGCGAATTCTTTTCTCAGTGCAGAAAGTACGCCGAGTTGAGTGTTATCAGCAATTTTGAGTTGTATAAAGACGATGCAGACAGTGTTCTCCATAGGATTGTAACAGGGGATGAAACTATGATTCTTTACCATGATCCTTTGTCCAAAAGGGATTCAACGGAGTGGCATTGCCGCGGAGAACCTGTCCCGAAAAGTACTGCTCTTACACGATAGTGCGCCCGTACACACTGCTGTTATTTGAAAGGTTGCTGTTAAGAAATGCGGCTTCGAGGAATTGGATCACCCACCTTACCGTCCAGATTTCGCCCCAAGTGACTATTTTTTATTTTCTAAACTAAAATCAAATTTGCGGAGAAGGAACTTTAATTCTGATGAAAAAATCCATTAGGTAGTTAGGCAGCATTTTGAAGGCAAATCTTGTATTTGAATGGTATTAAAGTACTTATTACAAAATGTGGAAATGTGTTGAAATAAAGACAGAATATATCGAAAAGTAAATACTGTTTTTTCCCCTCCCACTCCTCCGTTTACCTTAGGCCTTGAATACTTGGACCGCACTATGTATATGATGGAATTGCAATACTAAAAACTTGGCTGACCGAATTCATTATGGTATCTATATTTTTAAGATAATTTGAATTTAAGATCGGAAGAAAATAAAAGTAAAAAATACAGCTCCCATTTTCTTTTCCCAGAGAAAACAAATAATTTGAAAAGAAATTAAGGAATGTTTCTAAATTTCTAAGCCACCCAAATGGCTTACCATTTTTCTGTAATGTGTTTTTGGCAACTTACAAGGTTTGTTGGATCCAGAGATTCATCTTCTGGTGTTAGTGCTAAGGATGACTTCCGATGTCCAAGCCTTCCAGAAGAACTTGAAGTACCACCTGAAAACAAATAACGTTTGGTTAATAAGCGTATTTTCCTTAAACCTGCTAGGGAAATGCTTGAGAATAACTTTCTGATAATTAGCAGGTAAATTCAGTAAATTCTGTAAATTGATTTCTGGTAATAGTGCACAAGATTGAACAATCTTTTGTAAGTCCCCAAGAAAATAAGCAGTACTAGATTACTGTATAATAGTTTATCTACATGTGTTAAAACTAATAATAAAAACAAAAAAAAAGAAATCCAAATTAGAACAATGGGGGAAACGACTTGGCACAGGAAGATTGATAATAAAAAATGGCCGGTTAGAATAATTGGTATGAGATGACCTTCCAATAACCTTTTAAAAATACACCGATGGTAAGTGCTGCCTAAATATTAAAAGGAAGTCCACTCCACAACCCCGTGTGACACTGATGAAAAAGTAGAAAAGCTACTATTGGAGAAAACGGTTGGTGTTTGTTAGAAGGGTAATTGAAAACTAGTTTCATGGCGTAAAATGAGAAAATAACTTCACTCGTAAGCGCAATTTTTTCGGAAGGAAGTAGAGAGGATCACTTAGTGCAAGGCAGTTACTTTCAATTGGGTCCATAATAAGAAAGTTATAAGACATTGAGTGAAACAGTATAAAAAACCACTCCGCCAACCCTCCCTCCGATATTGCTGTCGAATACTTTAATCGTGCGCACATTTTTCTGGACATTCTGTACAAAGAAAAATTTCTGGTAAATTTTACACGTTTTTTTAAACAATTTTACGTAAAATTACACCATATCGATCGTTAAATTCAAATCAAAAACTCGAAAATACCCCCATACTTAGCTAGGCGTTCAATTATTCAAGCGATTCGATCTAGATCGGCTGACATTAAGATGCATGATAACTTCGGAATTGCTACCATAGGCTCGAGTTGCAAGACAAATTTGGATATCAGATTAAAGCACTCAATAATTTAGATCTGCACACAATTTATCGCCAATAGTAAAATGAATTTTATTAGAGACTAAGAGAAGCGTATATAAGATGAATGGTAAATCGATCAATGGTTGCTTTCATATTTATTTCCACTGCCAATATTTTGTCACTGGGTTTAGAATATTTTAAGAAATTTGATAATTATTGCTGCATCGGATGTGTGAAATATTGTACGAATTTTACAATTTCTGGTGTATATCAGTTCAGTTTTCGACGCGGAAGATCACATCTTTCGAGTACGCCAACTTCTATACTCGTATAACAGCTCCATCACCTCTTCAAGGGTGCTAAATAATTTTTCTAATAACGATAACAGGCAGATTGTTGTGTTGCAGTCGCCAACGTACCATTGCCCACTTGGCGTTGAGGAGTTCACGCTTTAAAAAGATATCCCATAGAAATTGCAGAGTTGCAAGGAATTCTCTACCTATTATAAGGATCTCTCCTTGTCGTCTGATCACCGTTCTGGGTTTTGATGGCTTTGTGCTTCTGTCCGTTGCTTTACGGTTTTCGCTTAGAACTGTATATATACATCATGACTGATTACTTCATGTTTCATGCTTCAAAATTAATAGGCTTTCGGATCTAGTTTTCGTCACGGCTGTGATACTAGTTCTAAGGATTCATCTTCTTGACAATGCTTCCGCCGACTGCTCCTAAGATTCCGTTTGATTGTATTCTTTTCCGACTTTATCAAAGCTTTTGATAGGATTGACCGCAGAATTATTCGTATTTATCTCAACAACCCAGCTATTTCAAAGTGTCCTATTCAGGGAGATATACAATGTTTCTGGGGTGCCGGAAGGCAGTCACCGAAGTCCTCTTCTCTTTATTATTTTCATAAATGATGTATCTTTGTTGTTGCCCAATTCAAGAATTCTTTTTTTTTTAACCTTCTCACTACCCGTATAACAGATAAGCCTATAAAAAATCCAATATATTGGCTCACAGGTAGTAAAAGGGTTAATTATGATCTCGTTGCCATATTTTGAATCAACTGCCATTAAACATTGATAAATGCACTTATATATGCTTTACACGTAATAAAAATATTATTTCTTTAATTGGATGTTGGCATTTGGTTATTGTTAATAAGGTTAATACTACTCTTGGTTTCATTAAATGTACTTGAGTCCGTCAGTCTAGTCTGGTCAATATTCTATGTTGTCCAAATGGTTTGCATTGAGACGGCCTCACGTTAATTTTTTTAGGTTTGCTCTCCGCGGGTAAATTGAACCCTGTTCACTGAAAACCTTAGAAAAACGTCGCCAGGATTCTAAAATTACTTTCGTTGTCGATTGTATGCAGGATTGAATTAATTCACCTGAGCTAGTTGCTTCCTTTAATATTTTTAGATCCGGTTGTATTCTCAGGCGCCAAGGCTTCTTCCGTGTGACACGTGATCGTACTAATTATGATATTATCATCAATATCATGCTACTTCAATGATAACTACGATAATATTAATTTTCATCTTTCTAGACGCAAAATCAAGCATCAGATCAGCTTCGTTAATGTAATGTTGTTATATTGTAATATTATTTGCAGTAATTAGACTTTGATGAGTACATAAATAAATAATACTACTAATAAATTTGAAAATGCTTCCAAAAATGCATTTCATGGATTTTAAACAACTTTGCTGCGGGTTTTGATAATAGAAACCCTCAATTTAGTCCTTTCTGCCTTCAATTTCCTCATATTTGCTACATATTATAAATTCGAGTAGCCTGACGTGTCCCCCAAGTTCTACAATTAGGAAGATAGTTAAAGAAACAGGGTAATATGAGCGGCCCCAATGTTGTCCCTTGTGGAACCCTTGTGAGCAATGTCTTAACTTAAAGCTACATGAGTCAAACCCAATTTTTCCGATCTTGAAGCTTTGCACACTTTTATAGTGATGTATTATATTTCTGAGCATAATTTTACTTTTTTGAATTTTTAAATTACTGATATGTTCAATAAAAGGAAACAGCGTAAATAACACTTATAAAAGCTTATTACGAAGGTACCACTTGGAATCAGAGTAATATTTGTATGTATGTAAGTTTCTGCAAGTAATGCAGCCGTGCTAAATTTTATTACCGTACAATTTACTCATTAAGCACTGTTAATGGGTTTTTAGCTTTCACCACACATAATTCACTACTACATACAAAACAATTAACACCTCTGAGGCTTACTTTTGAAAACGTGCGAATAGTGAAATTACTCCAAATGACAATTTGTCTTATAATGTGAGCGTGTGTAATAAAATCTTTATATATATATTTAGCAGATGTAGTGGATTGTAAAAGATTCATCTCAGAATAAGTTTGTCGCTTGCTTTGATCAGATAGCTGGGATAACTATCCACGATAGAGTGCGCAATGCGATGCCGTACAACTCGAAATAGGATCGGAGACATAACAGTAGCACTTCAATGAGTTTATCTTTAAACCTCTCCTAATGTAGGTAACTGTGTGACTTTATAGCGCTGCCTTCTCTTCCTCTAAGGTGAAATTTTAATTACTTGACATAATCTTCACATTAATCTGGGTAATTAAACTTTTAGACATTTTCTGGCAAATTAATTCCCTTTTTCTTTTTCGAGACATGCAAATCCTTGGGAATTATTTTTTTCTTTTTTTGTTTGGAAAGTGGGGAGCACCTGGTACACTTGTTCATTGTGTTAATAAGAGCGGTGTTCTAAAGTATTACAGACGAGTTTAATGTTTATTTTATCTAATTTCCATATTTTTGTCCAACGTTGCGTTCTTGCTTTATTATTAAAATTTTTCATTCAAGCTTTGTGCACTATCATCTCGTAATTTACGGCAAATACCTGGCCGCTTTTACTGCAGTTTATTGCACCAAACATTTTTGTTTATATCACGTACTGCTTGTGGCTTCCTTATCTCATTTGCAATGTTTATGACACTATATATGTATAAGGAAATGCTTACTTTATGTTCTTAAGGGAAAATCTGCCAGTGATTATAGCGTACAGATCGGTGTAAAAAGTTACTATCTGCACATGGTAATGTTATTCTCCATAAAAGTACCCAAGAAGGAGAAATACTAAACCTAACCATTTTACTATCACTATAATGTTTGAGAAGCCACAAAACAAGGCGATACAGTCAAACTAAAATGTATCGGGTGGGTGCTTTTCCAACCGCCGCCGCTGCCGGTGTCACACCAAGAGAGTACTCTATACGTAAAAGAACTGGGAGTTTGGTCAAAAAATGTCCATGAAAGTAGCGATAAAAGAGCCACAAACAACCAATATTACTTTGACAATAGCAAAAGTATTAATACTGAATGCGTGTAAATGTGTTATTTATTTGATGCCATCAAGTTCGTATTGACCGAACGTGTTCAGCTTCGTTCCGTTTTGATGTTATCTGTTACCTTGCATGCGTCTACTGAAGGTAAAATGCTTTGAAGGGGGTTTCATCAAGTTCTTTCAAATAAAAGGAGTAGATGCATTCTGGACTGGAGGACGTTGATGGGGTGCTGAAAGCATCCTTTGTATGCCAGTCAAAATAAGTGGCTTGGGTTACATTGAATTGGTTATGAAATCAAAATATCGTGAATGAATGAATTGGGGAGTCCTGGTGTAGGGGAGCATTTCACCACTTGCTCTCCGTCCACCCGTCATTTTCTACAGATTCAAGCGAAACGTCAAGATTCGAACATGTTGTGTTGGGATCTAGGTAGCCACATTCACTAGGATGATTTTATTGTATTAGAGTATAGAAGTAATCAACTCAAGCAACGTTGAACAGAGTTATTCCCCCTAGATTGGCGCTCACGCATATCTCTGACCTGACCTAAACCGTATCGAGATCAAATACACAACCGTGAGAAGAAACCGATCGAATCAATCAGAAAATCATTGATCGAAGGAGACAACTGACCATAAGATTGAGCAGAAAGCTGATAATGAATGACGGAAGGAGGCACTAGTAGCAAGCGAACAGAGCAAAGCCAGTGTAAGGTCTCCTGGGTTTACAAGCTCAATAAGGGAAAGTTCAAAGGGGTACTGCTGGAACAGGGTCACCAGTGATCCCTGTGATTTTATATGAAGTGACTAGTGGTGCGTCAGACTGGTAGGTTCTTTTTCACTACTTTCAAAGATCAATACAGCTTTCCATTATAAAAAGGTTTCCCACCCTTTGTATGGATCATGCTAACTATTAGGGTAAAAGAGATTATTTCTGGAAGCAAAGACTCTTACTTTTAGCAGTTAGAGGTAACTTGGATGGCACCACTTTCCTTGAATGAATGTTTAAGTTAAGAGAGTCACATTTTCTGTAAGTAATTAGTAAGGGATGTGCCAACTACAATCAGTATTAAAAAGTAGCAGTGGTTACGCATGCGTATCGGAAGTTAATCAAACCTTTAAAATCTACATCAAAAATAGACCTTATTCTAGAAAAATATTATGTAAGCTCTCCGTGAGCTTCAGGGTTTTAAATATTCCACGACATTTTGAGACAAAAAAACTATTTATTTTATTTTCAATTGCCGTCGTTTTGTCTAAGATATTATTTTGAGCTCAGATTTCAGAGAATACATACATCCGGGTCGTTAGCCTTTTTTTTATTTTTACTAATATAACTGAAAATAATAAAAATAAAAAATCATAAATACCCGCATTTTCTGTTTCAGTAACTCCTCCTCTGTGATGTGAAGTTTGTTGATTGTGGCTGTCACTGGATGTGTCTGTTTCTTCCGTTACGATAATCATCGTTAACACTTTTTGTCTTTATGGTGGGACTCACATGGAACACACCCTTTTCAAACACATTTTTACGATGCATAAATCACTTATTATTAATATCACTACCAGCGCGAGAGTGCACTTATTTTCTTCACTATGTTAGGAGCACACTATAAAAATTTTATAAAAGAAAAAAAAATATTACACAACCGTTTTAATGCTAAGAAAATGTGGTTTTATGAGTTTGCGAAAGACGTTTTAGCTTTCTTCATCTGGAAACAACAAGTCATTTGCAAAGCTGTCTATAAGAATCGTAAAACTCTTTTAGATGTAAATTGCCAGTTGATTGGTAGTATTATTTTGGGAAAAGTTCTCTGATAGCATCTTCCTGGAAATTTCACGTTACTATTTCGTTTCAACTTTTCTTTTTGTTGAGATTCTTTGAGTGGCTCCTAGAATTAACGTAATTAGAGAAAGTCAACTTTACTCTGCAAACAATTAATAGGCAACCCAGGAAAGATTGTTTCAGTGAAATTCTCTAATTGATTCTGTTTTATGTGGTGATCCTTGAATTATCTTCTCAAAGTTTGAGTACATAAAAAACGAAATGGTTGGCTCTTAAAATATTTAAATATCTCTTCTTATTTTAAAGTAGAAATCAGTGAGATTGTATTTCAAACGTGTATTTCAAATAGTGCTCTTTCATTTCAATTGTTAATTATTTTAATTTATTCGCTATGAATTACTTGGCACAGGAAATTCGATTTTTTGATCGGAAAAGTTCACTTGAATTTTATTCAGATGACTACATGTAATTTGTTGGCATTTAAACTAAAATCTTTAGAAATAGATAATGCTAAAAAATTTCCAGATCCGTTTTGATGCATACAACGCCATCTTCAATTAGTCCGATAGGTTTACTTATGAAGATTTGAACAAAATCAGTATTCAAATGTATCCTGATAGATAATAACGAGATGAGGATCTACTATGGATCCTTGAGAACACCCTACTGGAGTAGTGTGGGACTTGCTCTCACATAATGTACAGTCTATGTAAAGCGTTATGCAACTAATAACAATTCGATAGCTCTTCAGCATTTTTACACTTTCTGGAGAAAATCTATTTCAATTTTAAATACAGTTAAAAGGTAGAGCAATTTTTTCTCAATTGAATTCCGACTCAGGGTGCATTAACTCTCGCTGTATGCCTGCGATATAAACCTGTTACATATTCATTGGGAACCCAAACAACGTTCGAAATAGTTTGTCTGATTTGCAAAAACTTTTATAGTCTGCAGACTGCATCTGCAAATTAAACAAATAAATATTTACACCTGAACAACTCTAGTTAACTTTAATTTTTAACTACTTTTGTCGGTTCTGCTGCACTGGCATGATGTATAGGACAAATCCTATATTTATATACTACTGTAATAAAGATAATTTGAATTTGGGGTACATGTGGGTGGAGGAGATTAAGGT
>QYTT01094357.1:114061-125271 GCA_006980735.1 Dasypogon diadema
GGCGAATCGAATTGAGTTTCGAAAGATAAGTTTCAGTAGGGAGGGAGTCAATGATTTCTGCTTCTCATTGAAAATAATGGCAGAGACTTATATATTGACTTCGTTTCACCTTCACGCTCCACCTGTTAACTAGTATGAGACGATATGCCACTCTGTTCCTGTTTGACAGGGAGCATTTTATCTCTTGGAGCAAATTGATTAAAATGATATCACGATATGTTCTGAAAGCACATTCACTTGGTCGCAATTCGTAATGATGAAAGGAGCCGTATCGTGTAGTATGTGAATAGCGTGGTTTCCTTGTGCCATCAGCAGAATCTTGTAAAATGACTTAACACTTCCAGTCCTGGCCATTTGGGATTACAAATTCCCTAAAACTTGAGCTTTCAGACAGTTTTATGAGTGTGATCTGAGCTCTCCGTATAACAATTTTACTGGCAACAATTTTTCATGAGATTCGAAAGCCGGAGGGGTTGGATATGTTACGATTTTCAAAAAGTCGTATTAATAATATTGCATTGGCCAGAAATATTTATTTTTTTGCGATATGAGTCGTTACTTGCAAGAATGCAGGGGCGGATACAACTTTCGATTCATGGTCTCGCCGTGACTAGGGAAAGCATATTGCAAAAAGCTAGAAATACAAGAAGGAGGTTTTTTGCAAAAAATGAACGTTAGTTGAAAACAAAAGTCTTCTTCTTCATCTTTAATCATCAACGTCCCTATGAATATGCATCAAAACAAGGCTGCTGAGCCACTCTTCTCCCAGGAATTCAACAGAAATTAAAAACTTGGTCGTTTGGAAATCTGCTCTGCATTACCTCTACGGGGTATCAAAACCTGAAGACCTAAAAGAGTACGTGATCTTCAAAGTCAACTATCTCGAAAGACATTGTAGAAATCTTCTCGGGTATTTTGCAGGTTGTTAAACAACACCTGAAGAACTATATTTCCTCAAATTGTTATTTAAAAAATTTTACTCCTACAATCTTAATTTTTATAAAGTAAAAGGTTGTGTGGTATGGAATATAATTCGTTATTCAACCATAGGAGAAACTACTAACATTGCATATTACTGCTCCGAGATAGCACACTTTTCAGAAGTCTGAATTCATTCCTGCATGAGGAAATGCTCAGGGATAAAGCTGGTCCTTCTTTACTCCTTCCGAATATTGCTCAGGAATGATTTTATTTTCCTTCGCTATCAAGGTGTGAATTTAGTTTACTCATTTTACACCAGAAAACCCTTATCCTCTTCTCTATAATAAATTTTTGGCCATACTCCTCCCAGCCAACAATCTTAAGTGCGCCACTGAACCACTGGAAATCAGGGTTTTGAAGAGTAAGAAAAAAGGCTGATTCATGTAAAACACTTGTACGGAAGCACGGTCACAAAATGTGTTTATACTATAGCTTGGTTTTTTTGGAATGGTTAATTACAGTACGAACAACATTAAAGAAAGCTATAAGAAATGCCGTTGGTGTGTTTACCTGTCAAATAAGCTTCTAGTTTTAATAATAACAATAACAGACTCCACGAATTTCGAAAAATTTCTTTTTACTGCAATTTATTTTTTTTAAACTCAGATTTAATGACTTTTTACATTGAATGGTGAATTGGTTGCGAACTTTTAACAAGTTTCTATTTTGTCCATCGTTCGATACCATGCTGCCAAAAGATTTAGCGGCTCTACCAATAGAATAAGTAAACAATTCAGTTGTTAACATAGTTTAAAGAAGAATAAGAAGTGACTGTTTTTGTCTTTGCTGACGAGTTACTTACAAAAATGGATTTCGACGAGAAATGAATTGAAATAAATAAATTAAATATATCCACTTGTCTTGTGTACGTAATATGTCAAATTCGTGTTTATACCTTGAACTGCTGGCAAATTTGATGGCGAATTCCCGATCGTAGCTATTAGCTGTGTTTTTTTGTTACAAGATGCCGACCTGTAGGCAAAAAAAAAAACGTTCGGTATCTTATTGGAATTAGTTTTATATGTTGGCAGTACCGGTAATCATTGTCAGATTAACAGCTGCTAATTGTAAGGCGTTATTTTATTATGCTGTAGGTAATAACTTCCATTATTTCAAACGCGTAAATTTTACTTGCTTTTTTTGCTTGTTACAGTTTTATATTATACATGTTTTCTCACTCTTTGAGTTTGACAATAAGTAGTACCAACACCTAGTACTAGAAAAAAACACCTATATATGAGAGTAAGTATTAATTTCCAGATCTTTAAAGATACAGATCCAAGATCTGTATAACGATCGGGATCTTGTGTTGTTGTTACAATTACGTGTCTAAGTGAGATTCAGATCTTCAGATCTGTACGGATCTTGTGCAAAAAAAAACAACACAGCTAATGTTTCGGAAAAAATTCATTGAGTAGGGGTGACTTGTTAAATTTATTAAATGGTGAGGACCGGAATTTGCTTTACAGCTATCTTAAAACTATTTTTAGCTATAGTAATTCTTTATTTAGTGAATTTAATTGCTGAGTATTTCATGCAGAAGTTGTCTAGGCTGAATAATTATTATCTACATGTTGGTAAATGCCCAAAATTTTTAAAATGAATGTTGAAAATGTAGAAAAATTATGTAATTTGGGCAAATGAAATAAGAATACAAAATAAAAAACAATCCCTAAAATGTATACAATGCCGTGTATATTACCCCTTGGCATTGCAAATACTCGCACTGTGATAGAGGCCCAATGCAACGCAATTTGCATTTTAGAATCTAACAATTATTAACAATTCGCTGGAAAGTATAACAATAAGAGCAAGCATTTTCGAAATACAGGTTCTCTACTTAAATATTGAATTTAGTTCAAAGAGGAGAGATAGATCTGCGTCTCATCGCTTCGCTAAGAGCTTTTCCACCTCACAGAAGTTGTTCATTTGAAGTATTAATTACCTGAAGGCCAGATGGTGTTTGTGTTTATAAAAATATCTGAGATCCAGTTTTGGAAGCTGAAAGTGCAAACTCATAAAACCACGTTATAAAGTGTCCGCTACGAGTCCGTGTTACTAAATTTAACAGCTCAATTACACCGGTCTACTACGAGGTCGGGTCTTAGCACCAGTTGAATTTAGATTTGGAGTCCAATTTGAGCATAGGCTGGGGTCGTTTGTGATGTGTGAAAGCAAGCCTTGTAGTGACGGCGGCAGCGTCTCTAGTGATTTTTCTAGTCCCTGTAGCGCGCCACTGCCTGTGAACGTAACTTAACGTCCAAGTCAAGCCATAAAACAAGCAATTGACCGACCTACAAGAACACCCGCTTACTGATTAGATGACAACGGCCGTCGATGATCTCAGTTGATTAGCGCAGAAGCGAAAAAATATTCACATGAACTGGAGGCTGGGGGCTGGGGACTGGAGCCGAAGCTGAAGCTGAGCATCTGTGGACTGTGGGGCCGTCAACGACAAGTGCTCGCCGCTCTGCTGCTCATTTGTTGACAAAACTCCATGATTTGCTGATTTTTAGCCTAAACTGGCTGCTGTCGCTTTCTATTACGCAAATCATTTGAAGTGGTTCTAATTAAGTGTTGACATGCCCATGCAGCAGCATAGCGCAGCTGCTTAGCCCACTTGAACAGATGTGAACCGATTTGCAGTGGTCAATCAGGCGTGATCACCGATCACCTCTCGGACAGGTGTAGCGCACAGTGAAGCATCTGCTGGTCCCTGCTTTTCTGGTGGTCTTGAAAAGTTTCGCTACTATTGTCTCACACACTACCAGAAAACAGGAGCTCCCCAGGCACTAGAACTAGTCAAAGATCACAAACTTGAAACACTTTTTGGGTCATGTGCTCCAGCTGTGCTGGCTAGCACCTCAAGTTTTCTCGGTTGCTTTCGCAAGGAATTCGCACTCTTGGATTAGAGGAGTCCCACGAAAGAATAACACTACTTTAACTACCGTCCACACGATCCGCGAACCTTTCTATTCTTATTGTGACAAATTCAGTGCAAAAGGATTAGGCGTTCGTTTCTCTACAGAACTAAAACAAGTAAGCGCCCGCCGACGACTAGACATCCGCTCAATTTGAGTCCCCGTGTAAAATTGAAAGTGAAACAATACATAACCCATACCCAAGTGCTGGCTGCTGAGCGCTTACAGTGGAAGCGCCGCCAGCCTCTGCGCAGAACGAGAGCTCCATGGGTACAGTGAGCAAGCTGGTGTTCCAGCTCACCTGTGCAAGGTGTGCGATATGAGATCCAAGAGCAGTACCAGCACTACCCGACCTGCTAATGGCATTGTTACCTTCATGCTTCATCTAAGCGGTGTGACGGTGTGACTGTGATTTTGGCCAAATGACGCTGATAAGATCGGGGCCAGTGGTGGCGGTTGTCGAGCTGGCTTTTTACTACCGAACTGTACCAGCAGGAGTAGTAAATTACACAGGGCTGTCAAGCGTGCTTTCTGGCCAGGCTGATAAGACTATGTTATTTACAGAACCCCTGATAAGGGAATTATTAAAGGAACTTTATCGCAGTGCTTCATCTGAAGTCGTGCAGAAAAATTGATTTTTTTTTTACACATATGGACTGTTCAGAACGCTTTAGGTTACCTGCAGCCGCCCGATATTTACGATATACTCCACGCAGAAGGATGTCCGATAAATGTGCAGTATCTAATCGTCAAAATATAAACTGAAGAACCATTAAATTGATAAATTTCCAATTTCACTTGAGTCTTTTGTTCGCTATATCACTACTTGTCGCACTGTAACAACGGACATTTTTAAAACGTTGCTTGTTTCAATGAATTTTTTTGTTATTTACAGTGGTCTAAAGTATCAGAGTGATACCATTACTATTATCTGAAGAGAATCTAACGTTTTTATGAATCTTTAAAGTGATACAGTGTGGTGGCTGGGATTTAGAAATGGTGTACCAGGAGTACAATCTTGTTTCCTTATAATTATAACACCAAGCCTTTAATTTTTTAAATGTTTCTGAACGTCGCCTGGTACATTCGATAATATTCCTAAACAATAAACAAAGATTTCCTAAGGTTTAAAAACAGATGTAGACAAAACTAGCTTAGGTACTGATCTCTTAAAAAAATTTTGGGTACACCTCAAAATCTCAAAACCATTTCTGTAATGGATGCTATTCATTTCATAATATAGTTCATTTAATATAGATGCGTTACAGAATTCGTCATATGCACTACTAAAATTAGGATTACTTTAAAGACATAGATAGATAGAATATTGGCCCGCATCGTGGACACCTTTAATATTCGCATTTTTTAGTGCTAGTATCTCATTTTCACCTTTCTAGTGCTCATATCTCTGTTTGCTCTAGTTTTACATTCGTGCAATGAAGATACTTTTTTCGTTTTTTTTTTGCTCAGCCAGTGTAAATCAAAAGGTTTAAAAAATAATCCATGTTTATAATTATCAAAAACCGTCTATAAAACTTTGATTGATAGGAGGAAATGAGCATAAATAGGCTGGAATTAATGTTAAAGCCTATTTTTAACTATATCAGAAAAGGGATGTAATGAAAGCTTAATGATTGATGGGAACTGTGTATATATAATATTGGTTGAGCTTTTGGTGTTTTAAAATAATTCCGTAATTCCTAAAGGACCATATGTTCTCTATTTACAGAAAGTCAAACAAAATTTACATGTTACTGTATAAAGGAAATAATAGCGCTAATAAGATTGAACTCTGAGGAACTCCAGTAGAGTTATTAGATGCAGAATTAGACAAAAAGTAAACACTAAACTTAGTGTATGGATTCCTCAGTGTTATATTTCACAATAGGATCTTAGTGCAGGGCAAGGATCTCGAATATAGATAAGATGCCCAGGATAAAAGCCGTCACAATAAAATATGATTTTTACTAGAGACTATTTGTTGATATTTGATAACATATTTTTTACATAACCAATATTAGCATATTCTTTAAGGAAACAACAAAGGCATATATACTTTCCGTTTGAGTTGAGGAATAATTTGGGATTGCTTGGCCCCAGAAAAAAGTTTTCTCAAAAGCGGTAGAAATATTTATCCTAAGAGCAATCCATACGAAGGTAATCCAGTACATTAATTGACTTCGTGACAAGAATTAAACAAGAATTTTTGGGTTGATTTTCAAACTTATTTCATAATAAGATAAATTTTCAGAAATAGCAATGCTTATCTCTGGAGGTTTATATAATTCATTGCAACTGTTGAAATGTCAGGTGAAATGGATGCCTTGTGAGCACAACATAACGTCTTAAGCTGTGCCAAAACTAAATGTAAAGGATATAATGGTATAGAGATAGATAACAGTCAATATTTCAGACTAGTGTTAAGCAGCAAACTAAATGTGCTCATATGCTGTGTTCTAATTTGAAATGAACGCAATTAGAAATGGAAGCATAAATCACGTTATCCGCCATGTTCGTACAGCTCATCTATCACACTGGTTTAATAGTGAAAGGTATATGTTCGCTAGTGACGCAAATCCTTATCGAGGCTCCCTTGCGAAACTAATAAACGTGGAAACTTCCACATGAGAGATAGGAAATGACACACTCTGACACCACTCAACCCTTTCTGGCGGTGGGCACGATGATTTTTCACGTCACCACTAATTAGTACGTTTTTTCGTTTTTTTCTCTCCATTTTTTTAGAGTTTGGTTCGCTTTGTTTTCCTCAATGTTCCTCATTGGAAGTAAATGAATTTAGGCACATTCATGTGAATGTTATTTAATTTTTCCATAGGAGTTAAAAAGGCCTTTTAGTGAAAAATTGGTTTGCGGTTTCTAATAAAATAAATGTTGCTGTAATTTTATTTGGAATGAGCTCCAAGAAAAATAACAACTATAACAAAACTGCTAATAAATATTCGATTAAAGTGCAAGAAATTAACATACAAAGTATTTAACACCATTCAACAGCCATTTTGTTGCTATAGATATTTCAAGGAAAATTTTAAAATAATTTCGGCTTTTGAAACATATCTTCCCCCACTCCAAATATCAGTAGTTTAAAAAATAGGCAAAGAGATTCTATGTTTTTAGTCATTTTTTCATATAATTTGAAAAGGTTAATTTATAAAGTCGTTAGGTTATTTGCGGTCATTTATGATCAGATTTTGAACTGTGAGAAATATTTTCTGGTCATTAATGTAAAGTAAAAAAATCAGCGGTCCTGAAATAATCCCTTGAGGAATTCCTGATGTAGTTTTATAAACTCTAGGAGAAAATCCATTTAGAACTACAAATTGAACGAGATTATAATCAGAATAAAATTTGTGTTTTTAACTGGAAGTCAAAAGTACTTCTTTTGTTATTATAATAATTTGGTGAAAGTCCCACCAAATGAACAATTTTCCATTGTCGTTATAAAAAAGGAATTTTAATGATTTCATGTTATGTCATTTATTTAAATTTAATGCATGTTATTTAAACTTATCATATTATTAATTGTATAAATGTGACGTACTTCCTGTTTTGCGCCGTACTACAGTTTGTACAGCAGTGAATCCAGTCAAATGTGAGAGTCCAGCAACTGTGACGATCGAGTCTTTCTTCATGTATGCCTGAAAGAAACAAAATTGTACAATTTAAAAAATGATAGAACCTTATGCAATTCGTGTAATACATCTTGTATTTGTAGAGTAAACTTAAACTGATAAAGGCCCACTCGTTTCTAGGTACTATTTCTAAATTTCTAGTTAACAAGGCGCTAACTCTCTAACTAACTTCTAATGTGTCTTAGAGAATCATTGCCGGCTCTAAAGTCTAGTCATTTTAGACAGAAACGAGTTATCAAATTGTAACATTCTTTTCCTGATGTCTGGGTGGGTAATTTGCTTGGTGCTCGGGTGCCAAAGAATACTATGTCTGTCGGACGAAGAGATTATGACACACTTGAATGTTTTGAGTAGAAATAATCAGAGCAGATCGAGTGTAGGTTATTAACAACAGCATCAGATAGTCATACACAACTCAGTAGGCAAATTAATATTTGATGAAACCAATAATGAACGTTGTCTTGCAAGAAAGGGTATAGATCTTGTTATACATTACTAGGTATTGCAAAAAGTAATGCATGAGCCATTTGAGTTTAGCCTGAAATGCAAAGATTATGCATTTCGTTCTTCTTTGTTATTACGGAAAATACCATTTTTAAGATATCCACAAATTTTAATAAAACTTGGAAGATTTTCTAGAATTCTAAGATATTTTGGTCTTTAGTTCGTTATACTTTTAATTTTTACGAGCGAATTCAAATTGCACTAGCTGAACCGCACCAGATCATTAAGAACTCTCTTGTTTGTGTCATTTAGTGATATTCAGTGAGTCACCATCATCAGATCATCAAATCTCTCGATTTTCGTTTGATTTTTATAATAAAATAACCCTTTTCCAGTCATCGATAGTCCAATTTTTGTGGTGAAGAGTAAATTGCAATCTAACCTTGATGTTCTTTTTTGAAAGGGTTAGTTTCTTCTTCTTTATACTTACAAACATAGAAAATTTTGTTTAGTTCTTTGTCTGCTGTCCAACGACTCATGGCAGCTTCCTTGAATGTTATCGCGAACATCAAAATCTCATTCAACACTCAAGAACTTCATAGTCGCTTTTACCTTGCAATTCGATCCTACATGACCCAATAACCTAAAATACAAAAATTTACTTTTCACTTCTGAGGCACTTCTCAAAAGCAATCAAATGCATTAAACAGCAATCGCATACCGTGCAAGGTCGTAATCAATCATGTCCTCCTGCTGCATATTTATTTTGACTTGTAATACTTTGTGCATTACTTTGTAAGGTGTTTCCATTTCTAACAAATTCTTGCAAGAATTCATGCATTGCCAAGGGAAGGGCTTCTCACTTTTCCTACTGGGCGTAGACTTCGTTGATTCTAAGGCCCTATTCATAGGAAATCCTCAAAATTATCCTCTGAACGCTGACGTTTGCTTTTACTTTTTTCTCGTTTTTTATGCCGTCCTTCGTTAAAAATTTCTACTGGATCCTAAATTGATAAATACCTGTATTTTCATAAACTTTTTACCAAATCCTACCAGGTTTCGTATAAACATATTGTGAGGTTCAGATTTTCATCTTTCCTGTGTATATTTTCAAGGTTTCCTCCTGTGTCGAGGATTCCCATTTCCCAATACCAGTAATGTTGAAAATTAAATTTCTCCACAAATTATCATAATGAGCAAAAAGCACAAATGGAGTTTTTGCTTTCTGTTTATTGCACGTGGGAAAGGCAATATGCAGGTTTGAATTTCTTCCTCATAGGATTCTTAATTACTCCATCTACTACGAACGTGCATTTGGATTCATGATGGTCAGAAAAAAAAACGTGATGGTCTTTAATGGGTACAATTATCCTGTCAGCCATAATTACGATTTAATAACTTTTGTGTCATAAACGCTGCCAGCATACGAAACGAGGTGTTGGTATTTCATGGTCCAAGAACCCACCTAGAGCACAATGGTTATTTTACTGTACGCGAGTAACGACATAGTGTTCAACTGTTACTTTGGACGTGACTGGAGAATATTCATATATTAATAAAGATTGAACTTAATAGAAAAAGCATGCAGAGAGTGGATGATAATCATGACATAATTTTCAAACGAATAGGGTTCATGACTTATTCTAAAACAAGTTGAAAAATACCCATGAACTAGAGCAGAATATTAAAAGTCGTCCAAATGTTGTTTTTCTTTTTATTGTTTTCAAGTACCTAATCTTTGCCCGTTGACCTTACTGAATTATTTGTCCCTTTCAATTTTGTCTCAGCACCCTCTTCATCATGTTACATTTCCTTATAAGGGCTTTGGAAGGATTTTAAAAACAGAGACCGAATTTGCATAGAGGGGAAACGAATTCACTTTCCAAGGAAAAACACGTTGATTTTATTTTTTCGGTTGATGGCAGTAATTTACTTTCAAGGAGACATTTTTGAAACTGATTTTAATGGGGATTTGCCATTTTCGTACTTTTTTTGTTTAATAAAAAATTAAGATGGTCATGTATTTTTGATTGAATAAAAGATTTTTGTTTCTGGAACGTTGTTGCGCCTTAAAAGTTGCCCAATTTTTGTACTTTGAATTTCATTCGAAAAGGCATTTTGATTTGGATGTATCCAAGAGTGTACTAAAAAATCGTCTTTTCCTTGTCGTTAACGTTAACATTACTAACTATTATCTTGTCCTTATTTGTTCTTGTCCTATAAATTAAACTAACCTAACAGTTACATGTGTTGTGGTTGGAGAGCCTAATCTTAATACATTTCTTTGGATAAATGGAGGGGATGTTCCATACAAGTTGTCTTCAAGAAAACGGCACAAATTTTTAAAGTCGATGTATTCATCTCTTTCGATCTTTAAAGTCAAACTGAACTGTAATCGAATCCTAGATATTGTTCAATGTTAAGTAAATCCAAGTATCTATATTTAGAAAAGTATATGCGCTAACTTTGAAATTTACATTCCAAAAAATTTCTACAATTTAATTTCATTCAACTTCCTTTTTTCTCGTGTTCTACATAACAAAAAAATCCGAAAATTGAATCACATTTTAAATTTTGGCGCCTGCTTCTTTTGTCGCTTTGGCACAACCTGGACAACCTGTATATGACATAATTAGTGCAATAAATTATGCACAGATGTCTTCAGTTCCAATGGTATACGTATAGTAGTGCTTTCATTTCAATTACCTCTACCTATAGTCATTTTAAAAGTGGTTTTCGTTAGCAATTAAAATGGATCTATTTCAGAAAACAATGAATTCGGAGTAGTGAAACTGGCGCTACGACAATTTTATTTCTCTGACGGGGCTAATTTGTTGCACTTATTTACATACTATCCAGCCGAATCAGTTTTAGCTTTTCAATTTGCAATTTTTGTCAATAAACTTGAAGAAAATGTTTCACGCTAAAGAATCTGATTAGTATTGAGTTTAATGCTTACCTAAACTACATGAAAAGTCCATTTAGTATTATTTCGGAATGCCTATAAGTACCCAGCTGTATTTCACGGAAATACAAAATTGTGACCAGTCATAATTAATAATGAAATTTTACTGTCAGCGACGCGTAGTAAAATCGTTTCGATGTCATTAAAATTTCAATCTTAAAAGTCTCCAAAGTTACCAATCGTTTTAAAAGAATACTTAAAGCAACGCGGAACGACTTTCCTGTAGTGAAGTGAAATTAGGAAATGTTG
>QYTT01094359.1:734-13283 GCA_006980735.1 Dasypogon diadema
AATATGATTCAATCTTAAGCTCATCTTCACTCGATTAAATGAATCGGGAGAATATAAAGCGCAAACTTAAACTTTATGCCCTCCACAGGAGGATCACTTTCCTAAACAAACTTCCAGTACTGAAGCTGGTTAGCACTTCAGATACCTATCCTTATGCTTATCTGCCCCCAGAAAGGTTATACGCCTACTTTCTTACACTGCTGAGAAGCGTATGTCATACATAATCCTTAAAGTCCTTAAATCAATCCTTCCTTACCTAGCAATAACACATTTCTAATTGTAGCTTAGGGAGCCGAATAACCTATTGTCATTGACACCAAAATTAGCGACACTGCCTTTAGCGATTTTACAAAACTTTAGTAATTTATTCAACACATCTTAACCCGTTCCCTACCAAGATCTTCCGGAAAAAACATCCACCATAGCCCAAACTGTTTTTCGTGATTATATGAAATCAATTGGATTAGATTTTACGTATGTGTATTCAGAACAGTCCAAAAAAATAAAATAAGTATTCTTTTAAACTGACACAAATATGTGACGCCGGGCTATAGATAAAAACTAACCGCCATAGCCCACGTGTAAATTGTGAAAAACTATCTGTCACATATGTGTGACGTTGGGCTGTAGTAAAAAACAGCCGTGTCACATATATGTGACGGTTGGTAGCGAACGGGTTAATCTCACTAATTCCGAACTTTCATGCACATATCCAACTCTTCTTAAATTCTAACAGAGTTAAAATCTAGCCTATTAATAAAATATGAACCTTACTCAAAACTGCTTGTGAGAAAATATAATTATAAGATTACCTCTTTCTTATCTAATTCCATAAATTCCTCTACACGTGTAACTAACCTTCTGGTCACTCGTTTTGTTCCCATTGCATCAGGCAAGGAATCACTGGATAAACTTTCGAGATCTCTGGATAGGCACCTTTTCCTTCTTACACTTTTCGTTGGCACATTTTCTTGAGACAAAATATGCCCTTATTAGTTACGGCTAAAATGACTGCTTCAGATTCCGGACTAGCCCCCAAAATGTGATCCAATGTTAGATAATCATTAATTAAAAGCCTTCATAAGGGATCACATTGATTACAATATATTATTATTTCTATGTACTTCCATTCTTACAAATTCACATAGTCTAAGAGTCTATTAAGCCGTTTCCCCCAAACAAACTAAATCCATACCGTTAAATGTTAGCATCTAACTACGTATTTTCAATTTGTTGTCTTAAGTTAGTATTCACAATATTAACTGAAGAAAAATAAGTTGCCTGTTGGTGCCACGTTTTCAGAGTCCCTCGTTGATGCGATTGTGGATCCAGCAGCAGCTTCCAAATGTCTTTCGATCGTTAAACCTTTTATCTCTGCAATACCAATATCTTCCCTCTTTATTTGACTAGCCAAGTGATAAACTCAAACCAAACTTTAACCATAGAGTTGCACTTGTGCTATTCCTTTTTATTATTTTTTCTTTTTCCTTCCTCGAGCGATCATGCACTCAACCACGAGTTCTCAACGAAAAACGAACCCGCTCATCCAAGATTTCTTTTTCCGGTCCAGTTTCCATTTTCGTCTAGACATTCGAATTATGTATGTACAGCGGCTGTTGGTAAATTACACAACGTAGATGTAACCTTTAGGTATTAACTAGTTTTCCATTTGACACTTTTTAACAACTGATGTATTCTGATTTTTAATTACAATATTTCGCATTAGCAATTACAATATTTCATATCCTAACAAATTTATCTACATTTCACCTGACTGGCATCAAGAAAAAAAAATATTCATATTTATATTAAAATTACGCAATGACGGCGTTTAATTAATAAGTAAAATATCCATTGCCCAAAAACATAATCTCCAGATACTTCAGGATCTGTTTGTTCGATCTTTATGCTAAATGACATTAAAAGAAGCTTCGAGGGTAGAGTTGGTTTACCACCTAGAAGTAGAAAACTTTGCATTTTCCAAGTCAGGTAGAATAAAAGGAGTACCTATAATATTTTCCTTATTATTAATATTTGTGTAGATTTTACGTTCCAGATTCTATTCTCTTTATTATAACAAAATATTAAATAAACAATTGGTTCCTCTAATATTCCATCGGAACAGTGGAGAGCTTGAGCTTAGTATTAAAAGAAATAATGGGAAAATAAAAGTAATCATATTTTATTTTGTGTTCTAAAAAGAGAAATGGATATGAGCTACGAATATATTTTTTGACCACTGTTTGTTGGTTTTCAGCCATATTCGCGATAAGCATTTGCGAAGGAAAACTGAGAATAACTTCAGTTCATTTTGCAAAACTTCTTTTCTTCGTATTCAATTATTTCATTAAATTTTCATACTCCTGTGATTTTCAGAAACTCTATAATATTTTTTAATATTTATTCTTACATTATGATACATTACAAAAAAGGAAAATATACATTAGTTCATAATTGGTGAAAGAAATTTATCTCAGCAAAGTCCAGGTCGCATGTCAATTCACAATTATGGGATAAGTGCTCGCTAAGAGAGAGTTAGAAAATAAAAAAATAAATAAATTCCTGGACGTGAAGAATTACCTGAAATAACGTGATAACCATTTTCATCTGCTTTGTAAATTACTTTGTGGGCTCTGCCGCCAGGTTGATTGTACTTATAGAAACCATTAACGTCGTACACTTCATTGCCATCAACAACCTTCAACTTCCCTTCCACTTTTTGCTGTGTTCCATCTTCGATGTAGTAACTATAATAAGAAGCAAGGATTGCTGCTAACGTCTACGGCAGTATATTTACTTTTAAGTTACCTGTATTTGTAGTCTCCATTAGGTGCAACTGAATTTGTTTGTTCGAGTGTTTTTAATTTAGAATAAAAGTCATCTACTGGTATTGCGTTTGCAATCGCTGCGATACTGGCAAATATTACCCAAAATGTAGCTTTCATCTTTACTGCTGTGGTCCAATTACGATGAGATGTCGCAAAATTGCAGCTTTATAAGAATGAATGACGGTCAACATTTTAAGGTGGCTGCCATTGCATAATCATTCTACAATGACCGCGATGTGTTTGCGCGTGGATATTATTTCCGGATCAAAAACCAGTTCGAAATTGGATTTTACTCAGTTTTGACATTTAGTTCAAAAATTAAAAAATTTATATCTACAATTCTTTAATCTCTCGTCAAACAGCTATAAAACCAAAACTGGAAAAACTTTCACTTTATTGCATTCAATGATCCTCACAGCCACATGTCCATTTATCCCAAAAACAGGCGACCATTTGCTTCGAAATGCTTCTAGCGTGAAAAAATTTTGTTGGGTTTCGTTCATTTTGGAAGACCCATACAGTCGGCTGCTGTTTCGGGCTCATACGCATAGATACAAGATTCGTTACCTGTGGAGATGTTATACCGGCTTTTGACGCACCTCGATTGCATTTCTGGAGTATTTCAAATTCGAATTAACTTTATTGATAATACTATAAAAGTAAGACTGGATCTGAGAATTAAGTGTAGGAAATTAGCAGAGAAAAGAAAAAAAAGAGCAAACAGAAAATAGAAAGAACCTGAGACTAAATTAAGGTGAAAAGAAGAAATGAGAGTTGAAGGATAAATAAGAACTACAGTTAAAGCGGAAAGTAAGGCGACAAAATTTGAATAATTGAAAAATTCAAAAAGTAATTATTAAATAAAATTAACATTAAATTCAAAAAGCTCAACTCATTATGCAGATAGAAAATAATCAAATAAATAACTACGAAAATTGCAATCATCTCTGTTCCTTCTCAGATCAAGTGGTAGTGAATTCCAAAGTCTTATGGACTGAACAAGAAATTGTCAATTACTTGATTGCCAAGAGAAATGTGGCATGTTTAAAGAGAACGTTCTTTTAGATATCGAAAAATCCAACAGGCAAAATAGGTAGTCTGGCTCCTTTGTTAGGATCAAATTTCGCAGGAACAGTATTGCACGAAATGTAAGGTAGTTTGCAAGTGAGCATCCCAGGATTGCACGAGAATATTCTGAGATGTGATCAAAAGGCCCTAAACCTATACGAAGGGAATGATTAGAGTCTTGACTAGTGATATTCGGATATCCAAAAGAGTGAAGCCTGCAATAGTGTACAACTTACGTAAAGTGCCGTACACGTTGCAAAGAAGAGCATTAATGTACTCGGACAAAAAATTATGCCGAGAGTGGGAAAATTGAAGTTAAATGCTAGTTTTCTTAATATTAACGTGTAGTTAACTGTGTCAAAAGCCCATCATCAACCCTCATCCCTGTCCAAAGAAACCCGAATATCATCGGTTATTTTAAGCAAGGCTGAAGTACAGCTACGCTTCGATCTAAATCCGGATTGCAGATTAGACAGGAGATTCTCACTATCCAAGAAAGTAACTACCTGATTGCGCAAAATCTTTTCGAAAGCTTTGGAAAGAAAAGGCAGGATGGAAATGGGACGAAAATCTATCGCAGCTCGAGATTTTTTGGAAATGGGTATAATCTTAGAAGACTTCCAAGCAGTAGGGAAAGTAGATCTTAAAATGATATTGTTAAGTAAATGAGTAAGACTTGGTAGAATTAGAGGAATAATAATTTTAATAAATTTAGGATACAAGTCATCGAATCCAACTGCATTGTATTTGATAGACAAGGTAGCCTGATGGACTACTACCTCACTACTAGGAGTAAAGGCAATACCTTCGAGAGGATCGCGGGTATCCGGAAAGCTGAGAGGCCATGCATCTAGCTCATATCATTAATATTTGAGGACAATGATGGTGATGCAAACCTCAGGTTTAGTTCATTAGGATCGGTAGGTATAGCTAAATTTCTAGGCCGCCTAATTCTAATGTCTCTGAGATTTTTTTTTTAGATGGAAGATTCGTACTCAGCTTAGAAGAATAATATTGAGTTTTGGCATGATAAATTGCACTGTCAACCGAGTTACGTAAGATTCTATACTGCTTTCAGCATTCAGGAGCGCAAAAACGTCGCCACCTACAATAGGCATCATCTGTTTGTGATATAGGGTGCCTTAGTCTTGAAGTAAACAAGGGGACTTGTGGGTTAGCAATGTGCCCTAGCTTCAGTGGAACATGTTTATTGAATAGATATTTGATAAGCACCAAAAAATATTGAAGTTTTTCAACAACAGATGTAAGAAAATATATAAATGACCAATCCATTGTAGCTGCTTCCAAGAAAAGGGCTTCATGGTTGATCTGGGTAAGAAAATGAGAGATCTTGTTCGGTTTCAGCCGATAGTTTGTAGATTCCAAAAAGTCGCGTTTGGAAAAAGCTGGAAGAGGCATCTGATTAAAGAATAAGACCTGATCTTGGTCAGCAACAAGAAATAAATTCAACAAAGTTGCAGAGGTTGAGGAAAAATGGGTCGGTTCAGAGTTAACAACTTTTAGGCTATAAGTGTTTAACAATGCAATAACAGATGCATTAGGAATGAGCAGATCAACGTCCACATCACCCAAGACGATTATGTGTTGATATATCTGACTTAACTCGGAAAGGGTAGACTCCAGAGAAGAAAAGTCTGAAATATGAGAAGGCTTATATGCAGCTCCCACGAGACATTTGACAGAATTAACCACAGTTTCCACAAAAATATACTCAAAGACACAACGGGTCAGACTGAGCCACAACTTAACCGCGAAAAGAATTCTTCAAAAAGATAGCCACACCACCCCCACACGCCCTATACGATCGTTTCTAAAAATTCTATATTTAAAGTTAGAAGTTCATTCGCAATATGGGACTTCAACCAAGTCTCAGAAATGCAAATGACATTAAGAACCGAGTTACAGACTAGATCACGGAATTCGTCAATCTTGGGATAGAGACTTTGGGCATTTAAGTGGCAGATATTAAGTCCCTTGTCATGATTTCACAGGATATTGAGAAGAACGCGTGAATTGTTCAATCCATAAGATGTCGTTCTGTCAACATTAGCCATTATAAGACCAGAGGAAAAAGAGAAAAAAGAAAAAAATAAGAAGGAGCAGATACAGTCGCGCATAAAGTAAATAAAGTGATGTTAACAAATAGAGCAATAAGATAGTATATAGTTAAACTTAAAATGTGTGTGAGAAATAATTCAAATAATGTAAGATTCAAAAGGAATCAAAAAAAGTACTTATGATAGAGCTATACAAGGAAAGTAAAATTCACACAAACTAAGGAAAAAATGTGTAGTAAATCATACAAGAAATTGGTAGCAAACCAAAAATTTGGTTCATATAGGCAGATGATATAAGTAGTCAGACAAATACATAACTATTTCTTCGTACCAATGGACGCGAGCACTTTTTTTTGAGCGATTATCAAATTATGCGGAATCCAACGCGAACAAATCTTTTTCACAACTAAGCGTTCGAGCAAAATCTTGTGTATGCTTGCCATACTAATGCCCAGGGATGCCTCAACCTCACGGTATGTCACGTGATGACCGTGCATTATCAGTTTGCGTACAGCATCGATGTTTTCTGGCGCAACAGCCGATTTTGGATGATCGGCTACCACAATTGAGTTCAAGAAACCAGTGATGTAGACTGGTTTTGGATGGTGTTTCATCGGAAAAAGCCGAAGTGAGTTGATCTATGCATTGTTGTTGAGATAATCCACGCCGAAAGTCGTAGTAAATCATCCCACGAAAATTCTTACGAGCTTAGTCCATTTTTTGACTGAGATGAAATTTTCAAGTCATCGTAAACAACACAAATCGCGTCCGTATGACAAAAGTTTCTGAGTTCGTATGTCTTCAAAAATTACTATGTCAGATGGTGTCTAGCAACACCATTGGACACATAAATAGCAACCCTCATAAAATCTGAGATAGTCGATACAGAACCGCTCGTCGATTTTTCATGAAATCACTCCAATATGAAATATATCAGGAGCGTGGAAGGTAAGATAGGTAAAGAGTTGTGCATCACTGTTCTAGAAGTCCGTCAACAAGCGCATGCGCTACTGCGTATGCCCTATTTGGTTGAATGTTATAGCACAGAGCAAAGCCCATGGGTTTCCACCACGAATAGGAGTCATGTGCGCTGTTCCATTAAACTTTTCAATTTGAACTGTGAAGTCAACAATTTAAATTTTGCCAATTTCCTATACTATTAATTATAAAATTAATTAATTATAATTAATTATAAAATTAATTAATTATAAATATATTTATATATATATATTTATTTTTATCAAATTTTTAAACATGGCCTCAAAATTTTCGGGTTGTTTGAGAGTTGTGCAAAATTATTATACGACTGATAAGCAACCTTCTTTTGACATGATCAATTCTTCCCTAAGTTTTTGAGTGTTTTTTGAAGGCTTTCAAGGGAGTACGGTAAGTGGTCTTATTCCATTGTAGTTTCCAACTTCTATTAGCTTAGTTACTTCAATTGCTCGTGTTGGAGCGTTCTGTATTAAAAATCTAACAAATCTAACAAGTGCATATAGAACATGTATAAAGAGTGGTTGTTTTCAGAGAAACTTATGCAAGCAAACGTAAAATATTTAGTATTGTAACAATCGTTTTTAATATCCTCGGACTTCCGCCATTCTGAAAATAACGACAATAACTTAGACGTGTTTTTAGAAATCTGCACATAAATCATCAAACACCACACTTGTATTCATGTAAGAAATATTGTTTTCTCAAAAAGTTCAGGGTTAACTGAGGCAAATCGTACGGATTGGTTGAGTATTTCAATAAAGAGTACACTTTATTGCATGCGCTTTGATCCCATAGCGCATGCACTGAGGGTATGCAATTTGTTGCATCGTCTGAACGTACCTTAAAGACAATGGTTCACAATTCGTTCAAATATGTTAGATATTGGGAACTTGAAAGCTCACCCTCACTATTAGCACTCAAATTAGGAATCTGAAAGCACATTCTCGATTTGAACATCACGTCAAAGAAGCCTAGTTTGCAAAAAGCATAGAGAAATCATCATCTAGAGGTGAAAGTTTAGAACAGTCAGTTGCAGCGAGCTTTCAAAGCTCATTGAAGAATTACTCTCTCCGCTCTCTAAAAAAATCTCAAATGTTGCCTAACTTCCCTAGTAATATTTGTTGTTGCCAGTAGAATTTCGCTCATCTACCGCTTTCCAGTGGCAATCAACTACTGAAATATTGCAGCTGGAGGGAGTTATAGAACAATGTGCAAAGCTTTTGCAAAGCACATACTCCATGGAATGAATGGGCCAGATAGAAAAATGTACGCATCCGAAACACCGTTAAAAATTGCGTTGAATGTTAGATGAAAAAAATAAAGTTATTATTGACGGTTCTTCGTAAAAACATATTCAAGGAAATCTCAAATAGTTGAGTTTGTATGAATTGTAGAGTGTATGCTACTACTATTTAATATGAAATTGTAAGAGAACTATTGTATGCGCTGGCTCTCTCTGTGCACATTTTTCAATCCTCAATGTTTTTGGACAAGCTATCTCGGGGTACCCAAAGCAAAAGATTTTGTCTCTTTTTATGTATGAAAGTGGCCCCCTTGTTGGTGATTTTTTTATGCCAAAAGACATTAAAAGAAGCTTCGAAGGAAGAGTTGATTTACCAACTAGAAGTAGAAAACTTTGCATTTTCCAAGTCAGGTAGAATAAAAGTAGTATAATATTCTCCTTATTATTAATATTTGTGTAGATTTTACGTTCCAGATTCTATTCTCTTTATTATAACAAAATATTAAATAAACAATTGCTTCCTCTAATATTTTATCGGAACAGTGGAGAGCTTGAGCTTAGTATTAAAAGAAATAATGGGAAAATACAAGTAACCATATTTTATTTTGTGTTCTAAAAGATGAAGTGGATACGAATTACGAATATATTTTTGGACCACTGTTTGTTGGTTTTCAGCCATATTCGCGATAAGCATTTGCGAAGGAAAACTGAGAATAACTTCAGTTCATTTTGCAAAACTTCTTTTCTTCATATTCAATTATTTCATTAAATTTTCATATTCCTGTGATTTTCAGAAACTCTATAATATTTTTTAATATTTATTCTCACATTATGGTACATTACAAAAAAGGAAAATATACATTAGTTCATAATTGGTGAAAGAAATTTATCTCAGCAAAGCCCAGGTCGCATGTCAATTCACAATTATGGGATAAGTGCTCGCTAAGAGTTAGAAAATAAAAGAGTTAGCTAAGAGTTAGAAAATAAAAAAATAAACAAATTCCTGGACGTGAAGAATTACCTGAAATAACGTGATAACCATTTTCATCTGCTTTGTAAATTACTTTGTGAGCTCTGCCGTCAGGTTGATTGTACTTATAGAATCCATTAACGTCGTACACTTTATTGCCATCAACAACCTTCAACTTCCCTTCCACTTTTTGCTGTGTTCCATCTTCGATGTAGTAACTACATCAAGAAGCAAGGATTTCTGCTAACATCTACGGCAGTATATTTAATTTTAATTTAAATTACCTGTATTTGTAGTCTCCGTTTGGTGCAATTGAATTTGTTTGTTCGAGTGTTCTTAATTTAGAATAATAGTCATCTACTGGTATTGCGTTTGCAACTGCTGCGATACTGGCAAAGATTACCCAAAATGTAGCTTTCATCTTGACTGCTGTGGTCCAATTACGATGAGATGTCGCAAAATTGCAGCTTTATAAGAATGAATGACGGTCAACATTTTAAGGTGGCTGCCATTGCATAATCATTCTACAATGACCGCGATGTGTTTGCGCGTGGCTATTATTTCCGGATCAAAAACCAGTTCGAAATTGGATTTAACTCAGTTTTGACATTTATTTAAAAAATTAAGAAATTTATATCTGCAATTCTTTAATCTCTCGACAAACAGCTATAAAACCAAAACTGGAAAAACTTTAACTTTATTTTATTCTATGATCCTCACAGCCACATGTCCATTTATCCTAAAAAACAGGCGACCATTTGCTGCGAAATGCTTCTAGCGTGAACAATTTTTTTTTTGGGTTTGGTTCATCTTAGAAGACCCATACATCCGGCTGCTGTTTTCTTTCGGGCTCATACGCATAGATACAAGATTCGTTACCTGTGGCTTGTGGGGATGTTATACACGGCTTGTGATGCACCTCAATTGAATTTTTTTAAGTATTTCTTTGCACCAAAGGACGCGATTTGAGATAATCTACGCCAAAAGTCGTAGGAAATCATCGCACGAAAACTCTTAAGAGTTTATTCCATTTTGTAGCTGAGATGAAATTTTCAAGTCTCCGTAAACAACACAAATCGCGTCCGCATGACAAAACTTTCTGAGTACGTATACCTTCAAAAATAGTATGCCTTACTATGTTAGATGGCGCCTAGCAACACCATTGTTGCCAGTTCCGGACACATAAATAGCAACCCTCGTAAAATCTGAGATAATTGATACAGAACCGCTCGTCGATTTTTCATGAAATGACTCCAATATGAAATATATCAGGAGCTTGAAAGGTTAAGATAGGTAAAGAGTTGTGCATCACTGTTCTAGAAGTCTGGATGGTGTGATTTTTCTTTCAACAAGCGCATGCGCTACTGCCTATGAGGAGAAATTGATAGTGCGTGCCCTATTTTGTTGAATGTTATAGCACAGAGCAAAGCCCATGGGTTTCCACCACGAATAGGAATCACGTGCGCTGTTCCATTAAACTTTTAAAGGGAACTTTAATGTATCTATTTTCAATTAAACAAATAAATTATTCTAGTTACTGGTTGCAATTAAGATAACAAAAACAATTAGTTTACTTGTTGAAATTTATTAACTATAAAAATATTTTTCAAATCCTTAAACATGGCCTCAGTATTTTCAATTCTTCCTTAAGTTTTTGAGTGTTTGTTGAAGGCTTTCATGGGACCACGGTAAGTGGTCTTATTTCAATTGTTCCCCCGTGTTGGAGTGTTCTGTATTAAAAATCTAACAAATCCAACAAGCGCATATTGTCGAAAATAATTCTAGTTGAGAAAGCAATCGGATAAACAACAGAAAGAAAAAAGGGAAAATCTGTAATAAATTCTCGTTTAGAGTAAGCAGCAACTGGTTGGTTAACTACTATGCTGTTACAATTCTAGTTCAAATAACGTTACCAAGTTAAATAATAGAAAATATGCAAGCGATTGCAAGCGAATGAAAAGAACACTAAATAAATTCAGATTACTAGACTGATGGAATGATCATAAGGCGAAATTTGTCTGGATTTTCGTTTTAAGTATTTTTAACATCTTCTGGACGGCCGTTCTTATCCGACCTTAACTCTAATAGGTAAAGAAGCTGCATGGGTCGTCTCATTCATGACTTCTTGAGCCATCATAAAAGCGCACTTCACATGCTCTGACTTTTCCATCTCTTCCCAGATAAGCCGTCTCTATAAGAGCCAGCTTCCAAAGAAATCTAGGAACTCGTTGATCGTGTACTAGCACAACGTCACCTTCACGCAAATGAGTCTCAGTAGAACTCCTCTTGGAATATAATAATTTATTTTATATATATCGACACTTTATTAAAAACATTATAAAGGAAAAGACTCAAAAAACGCGGCTGTAGCTACCCCATCAAATTATATATACAAAAGATACATTAAATTAAAAATTTAAAAAACCCCCGACACAAAAACCTAAGTTCCCTTTAAAAAGTAAAAAATAATAAAAAAAAACTCAATCCTAAAGTAGGTACCTAAGTATGTATTAATAATTCTAAAAAAATACGTCGCGTTTAATTATGCGTATTTTATACTTTTTATAGGTACATCCTTATTATAATGTAGATTTTGTTAAGTTGTAAATACATAGGTTCTTGTCGAAAATTTTCAAATTTATATTTAAGGTAAAGATTACATTTAAGGTCAAGCTTGTTCGCTTTTATTTTACTCATTAATTACTAGTTTTTGTTTCTATAAGTAATAATTGTTACTTAATGTTTATATTAGTCTTCAACTCTTTAATATAATATTTTTTTATAAATAAATTTAGTCATAACAAAAAAACATACGGTCTAAAGGTTACATTGGTGCAGGTTTTTTGTTTATTCTTTCTGTAGTAATTAATTATTTAACCACTTAATTTCATAATTACCTACACATACGTAGTAGTAGTATACGTAGCCCAATTTTCCCACACCAATTTTCTCATCAAACGAAGCTAAGAACACTCTCGATTAAGTCATCAATAATCTCTTTCAGTGCGCTTTCATTAGAGACTCCACTCGAGTATATTTGCAGACATTCGGTTATTCTTCCCCATTTTCACCCCCCACAACTTTTAAACGGCTCAACCGATTTTCATTAAACATGTCTAAGAACACTCGCACATAAGTCACCTTTAATACAAAAAAAAACTAAATTGAAATCGCTTCATCCGTTCGGGAGCTATGATGCCACAGAAAGACAGACACACACACAGACAGACACGTCAAACTTATAACACCCCTCTTTCTGCGTCGGGGGTTAATAAAAAGGTACAATATAGACACAAAAAATTACATATAAAGAAAACACAAAAGAATAGCATAAGGCACAAATATTAATATATATATATATATATA
>QYTT01094360.1:20110-33225 GCA_006980735.1 Dasypogon diadema
AACGTCGGGCGCATATCGAGGTCATCATTATCGATGTTATTTTTCGATGTCAGAGCCGAAAACTTTTTGTTGTAAAGCTTGGCATTGAGTTCGCGTGAAATTAAAAATATATAGGAATTTCCATACAATTTTTCATTTTCGCTCCCGAAAATTTCCTTTGCAATATTTAGTTATTGAGTTCTCCACTTCTTAAAGAGGAATTATCGCGATTATAATGAAATTTTTTTTTCGAAAAAATGAATGTATATATAAGAAAAATGTATTGCTTAAATTTTACAACAATATTTGTAAAGCATTATGGTAAATAAAAAATGCATAGATTTTCAATGGTATATTGAGGGCCTATTCCAATCCAAGTCTGTTAGTGACGTCAGTTGCCTTGGACATGTAGCTAGACTAGTTTGTATAACACTTCGCCAAGTCAACGATTGACTTGGCCTTATTGCTGTTCAACGTTATCAGGCGAAACTCGACTTGCATTAAAAATAATTTTTGAAGACACCTAAGAGTTGAAACTTAAAAATTATTGCCCCTACCCATGTCAAAATAATAACTACTACTTTGCATGTTATTCAAAGGATTCGTGCAGACTCACACTACTTTAAAATTGGCCACGGAAATTTTGTGTGAGTTCCACTCCATATCTACATGCTCGAAGGGCTAACAGGTGTCATTAGATATAACTGTCAATTTTTACTGTTTTCTGGTTTGTTTTTATGTTATATTACCTATCTTGTTTATTTATTTATTGTAATATTTGGTGTTATTATTACAATGGGCTTGTGCAGCTCATGCTTTAAGGGGAGCGATGATGATGCGGTTATTCAACCTTCTATTGTAATTCTGATTTTATAGTAAAATTTCAGAATACATTTAAAGATGTGGGTCTTTTCGAATCATACTGCAGGAAGTTAGAAGGAGACTCCAGCAGGAGGCTGCTGAGAAACGACAGCTAGAAAATGAGCGTAGAGGTATTAAAGATCCTGAGAAGTTAAGATTTCAGCAAATGAAAGCAGCCGCCATGGAAAAGCGAGAAGCGGAGGCATCCAAAGTCGGTGGAGAGACAGCTTTGAGGGTAATTTCTACGTTACAGTGTAATCGTATAATTACAATAAGGTTCATTTTGCAGTGGCAAACAGACTAAACGCCTATATGTACTATGTGGATTTATATTTTATTGTAAAAGTTAATTCAGTGCACGTGTTTATAATTTTATACTGTACCAAAGGATGATAAAAAATTTAAGATTTGTATGGCAAAAATCTTGTCTCTATATCACGAATCACGTAGATAGAAATAATGGTTATTTACACTAAGGCGTAGTTGAGCATTCTCTGCAAAATGATAGCTGTGTTCTTTTGTGCTGTTCCAGATCAAGGGAGATTTCACTTTGAACGACATAATAGCAAATATTTGTGAAGGCATTCAAGCATGAGGTTTTAAAAATGCATATCACATTGCCATGATTTTACCTTATGAAAATGTCAAAATTAGAACCGAAAATCCTGCAGTTCAGTACTGACATCCGTAATTAATGAAAGTCATGGCAGTGTGATCAATTTTCATACTTGACTACTTTTGTAAATATTTTCTTTTATATTATGTAATCTCCGTTGTTCTAGATCAGCGCAAAAGAACACAGCTACGTGATCGTTACAAATATAAATTTTGAAGAAAATCACCTTCGATTGATTCAGTGTGTTTTAAAAGAAGTGTCTCATCGAAGCAGTGTTTTAAATCTTCAATCGAAAACGCTATTAGCTAAACGTTTTCTTATGAAACATTTTTCAGCAGATTTCAGAGAAATCTCTCACGATATTTGCTGAAAAGCATTTTACAAAGAAACATTTAACCTAGTAAATATTCTGAAAATATAAACTTTTTTGCAAAAAAGTTTCATAATTATACGTTTTTTAAAGGGAAATTTAAAATAGTCAAAGGGGAACGTATAGATGGAAAAACAGAAAAACAGTGGACCTTGAGCCCTAGTGTTGTGGGTTACCCACGTAATTCCCAAATTAAATGGATGTACTGAATAATTGTAATTAATTCTGAGAATAAGGCATCTCCTTCACTGAATATAGAAGCATTTGCTAAAATTTCGGAATATACCAAACTTAGCATTACCCAGAACAATGACGAGAACGTTGTGGATGATTGTTCCATATTTTTATACCCTAGATGTAGGGTGTTATAGCTTTGAGCAAACGTTTGTAACGCATGAAAATATTCATGATGCACACAAATAAACTATATTGCCATTAATGGGTGGGAGAACCATGGAGCTACCAAGTCAAGCTCAGGAATCCAAGATACAGAGAGGAAAACCTAAACTCCAAAATGCGTACATAGAGCAAATCTTATTCAATATTTGTTAGCATTCTAGCAAAAAAAAGGTCTCGTAGACGATCTGGGAAAGGGCGGCGGACGTGAAACACTCAAAGAGTCAACACCTCGATGGATTTCCCACGGCACGGGGTGTAGTAGCAGAGAAATGCAACCTTAAGTCAACGTCAACGCCTCAATGGCTCCTCCGGGGACAGGACGGCAAATAGGGTAAACTGGGCGTCCACAGGGTCAACACCTCGATGAGTTTCTCACGGCATTAAATGTAATAATAATAATATGAGTTCTTGGATAATTCACCGCACATGAAATAACAAAATAATCGGTCCATTTATTAGAGGTCAGTGGTTACAATTAGTGATGGGGTGGGGATATCTACAATCGGAATACCAAAAACTAAGTTGCAGATATCGGCCATATCGTTATCGATAAATCGGTGACAAACTAGAGTTGTTTGCAACTTCGCGTACTCAAAAAATCATAAAAAATATGCAAAAACTTGAACGTCAGTTCAAATAAAAATTTCTAAAATCTTTTGAAACTTATTTTATACGTAAAAAAATTGTCATAAGCGGAAATTTCTTTTTCAAGTTAATGCAGTTTGAGTAACATGCTCAGTCCCTTCGAGCATACAACGGCAAGGAGTGGAAACAATCAGGCAGAAGTGAAGCCATGGAAATAATAGCTCTGTTCGATATAGGTTCTAGGCAGATTACACAGGATTTCTTCCCCTACAAATATGGCGGATTATTAAGCCCAGGACTTGAAATATATAAAACGGTCTGGGACTTTAAAACTTCGATTACAATTAAGACTTTGGCATGTAAACCGCGGCTTTCAAAGGTAGCCTTTACCACAAAACACTTCTTGACAAAAATCATACAGTTTTCTGTCTGCTAGATGCACTGCCAATAACGTAGAATTAAGGAAATTAACTTTTAAATTCTACTTGCACAGTACGAATGGTATTTAGATAGTCGAATTGTAACAAGCTGCTTTTTTACATTAAGTACTCACTTGAAATTCAAACCTTGAAATGGTCATTTTCAAATTTCCACAATTACTTTGTTTTCATGAGAGGCATATTCACTGACACTGGCTTTTTTAAGCTTTAACTTCACAAAAATGCTTAGATAAATTAAAATCACTTAGCAGAGCGAATATAAACCATGGAATCCATGGAGTACATATTAATCCTTCTTCTTCCTGTTTCCTCTTTTTAAGCAAACCCGACCGTTATTAACTTGAAATTTACCTTAATGTTAGTTTTGCCCACATTAGTGCATATTTTAATTGCTATGATAAACAAAAATAAATTTTAAACACAAAAATTTTCAATAAACGCCATCTATTTTCCCATAGAAGACTTAAAAATGCAGTAATTATTATTAACTCGCAAGTAAAATAATCCAGTTAATTTCACCCAGTTAATGTATGACAACTCTGTACTCTGCTGTCAAAAGAACGCAGCTATTGCTTCAATTTTAATTCCAAAACTGCTGAAAAAACACAGCTCATGGGGCTTGTACAATTGAAACATAGATGTCCAATTGTTTGCCTAGCGACCGGCTATAATTCGAGTTTGCAAAACTGGCGCTCTGCTGCTTTTATTCTAATTGGAGAACCTACACATGAACAATAAATTGACAGACAAGCAATATGGCCGTTTGTTATTGAGATAAAACGTCTAGTTTTGAATTGAGAATTCTGTGCATAAATATGGTTTGTAAAGTTTTAAAGGTAGTGTTCAATAATTACAGTGTTGATTAATAACAAGCAACAGTTGGAAATTTGTGGAGACATATAAGTGTTGCTAGTGAAATTAGACTAGATACAAAGGTAAGTTTCGTTTTGACATTTTTTTCCGATGATTTTGTCACCCCACCCACTTATTTTGTATCTATTTTGCTATATTATTAAGGTTGAATATTTGTATTTTAGAGGGATGTGAAACATGCTGACAACTTATTGTTGCATAGAATTTGGAATGTATTTATAAAATACCGAAAAGGTGACTTTGTTTACATTTGTCGGCTTTTCATGGGTGATCAAACGCTCTACAATTCATGGATAGAAGGAGTTAGATTTATAATACATTGTTTGTGATATTTTCTTATCGAAACATGACCATTTCTATTAATTATCTAAAACAAGACATCACAGTTATTAGTGGTATTTAATGCAAATACCATCTCGCTCAAGAACATCTTTAAATATGCAAATAGTGTTGTACATGAACCACGATATCGACAGATCTATATAATTGCGTTACGGTAAATAAATATTTATGTTTATTTGAAATGGTTATATTGCAACATAATCCGCTTCGGTTTATGGCTCACTGTTTCCACTACACGGCAGAGGTCTGATTTTTCTAGATTGTTCTGTATTCACTGATCACTTTGGAATGATCCAATTGTCTATTATACTCCCGTTTAATTGTTTTTCCAACATCATTAGGCAAATTCACTTAACTAAATGACAACTGCCATGTTCTTTGCACTTACTCTAGAGTCCAACATTTTTACAGAATTCTCTTTAAAATTTCTATTCACTAACTTTCTGCATCTACCGTGAGCAAGCCTCGTAGAGATTTTTCACCCTTATCCCGCTGATTGAGCCACAACATGCTTCTAACATTAAATGGGCCTTCGCACACTTTGTAGACACAAGCAATGGACAAACCGGTGTGTCCCAAGAATCCAAAGTACACTTGAGCAGCACTTTTCTTGATGCATTTTATGTCGAACGAGAAAATTTTGTGTTTGTAGTCGCATTATCAGTTGCGGAAATACCCGAAATATCCTTTATTTAAATGTGTGTTAGTGTGATGCAGCTCGTGAAATAGAAATAATTTTTGAGGCAAATGTGACAACAGTCATGACTCGTTCCCTCTACCCTCTTGCCTAAAAAACCGGTTTGTCCACTGGTCATGTCTACAAAGTGTGCGAAGGTAGAATTAAAGGCATCCAGATCTTTGAATTCGCCGCGTGTCAGCCTCTTCAAATAATCATAATCCACCACGTGTAAGCCTTGTTCCATGTTAATCATTGTAAAGAGATATTTGCTGTCCCGTAAATTTAACTGAATTTCATAGATGAGTGCTGCTGGCTGCTGTTTCAAGTCAGTACAAGAGCCGTGAAATATAACCGTTGTCATAAATAACTACTGTCTATATGTTTACTTGAATTGCTCACAATCATCTTTTTCTTCATTTAATACTCCATGTTACAGAGGGGGTGCGATTCATGTCATCATTAAATTGGGGCTCCAAGAATGCAGGTCTGGGGGCTGGTACGAACGGGACACTGTGGAGTCTGGGATCATCAACGAGGAAAAATACTTCTTTCACGGAGTAACATAGGCGGAGGATCGAACTATTCCCGACACATAAAGGCCCAAAAACACATCACGTAACGAAGAATTAAAAAGCTAAACCATGTGGAGATGCGACCGGAGTAAACCGCCGTTCTGATGGGACTCCGCAATTCTACTGGGCCGGAAATTTTGAACTTAAACAAAGCAAACGTTGGAATATGACATTTTGAATTGTCAAATGGAATCGAGGACATCGGACAGTCGTACTGATAATTTTCTATTGTCGAGTTCGATTGAAGAAAGTGTTCGACACAGTTCCAACCTAACTACTGTCAAAAGGCAGAAATTCGTTCGATTGATCGTTTGGGTCGGTACTCGTTCCTAACGAGTTCCAACTCTGAGTCGTGTGGCGTTCTCCGCTCAGATAGGACGCATATCCTATCTGCGGCTCCACGTTTTTAATTTGTACAGTTCGTGCGCGAATTGCCAATACATAATTAAAGTTCATTAAAATCAATTCTATAATTAAACGGTGTTCTTATTCCGGCTTTTTTGTGTGTCTCGTCGGAATAAGTTCTCTCAATTTGGCCTGCAAAATAGTTAATTCTAAGGCGGGCCAAGGTGGCGTCTATAACTGTTTCTGTGTAAGGGGACTTTTGCTGTGCACTAGTCTCTTTAAAAAGACAAGACAAGACAAGAGTTCCAACTCTAAAGTCGTCAGGTTCGAACTTTTCAGTTTCTCGGGTTGCACGCACACAAAAAAGGTAGATGTCAATGTCTATTTGTTTCTTGCTGTGATTTTCAGGTTTTTTGGCTCAGTGTATAAAGCATATTGTTGAATTTCATTTGCACTTTCAGGGTTCACTTTATTGCAGTTTCTTCGACACTTTCTAGCAGTTCCTCTAAAAAGTTGTTTTATTTGACAATTTTGGGTTCACCTGAGTTAACCTTTTATAGCAGTTTTCGAACCCCGGGTTCAGCCAAGGGTTCGGTAGAGTTCACTACTACATATCTAAAAAATTGACAATATAAACACAAAATACCTACCACTACAACTACAAAACTCTAAATTCACGTTTCATTTGCTGCATTTTCAGGGTTGAACCCTGACTTACCCTGAAAGTGCAAATGAAATTCAACAATAATGTAAACGTGATCAGCTGATTGTCAAATAATTTACAATAATTTACACACACAACTGGTTTTGGATTCTGTTTCGTTCGATTAAACGCGGTTGGAACCTCTGATTCCAGTTCCGATCTGGGTTTCTCAATCGAACTCGACATATGATAACTATTTAACTTTGGGTCCAAAAGTTCGATATTATTTGTTTTGCATATTCTGAGATATTAAAATTTAAAAAATACGTGGTGAAATTTTCAAGTCAAAATTCGCAAAATCGACAGAAAGTGCTGAACAGTGGTAGAATTTAGTGCATTGTGAGTGATGTGGCCCGCTTAACTGTCGTACGCTATTATCCGTGTTGACTTCTGCTCTGTTATCCTTAGAGATTTTTTTAGACCTTTCAAGCGTTCGGATGAGTAATGTCTATTTAGTAATTGAGAGGGGAATTATTATATGGCCTCTGAACATGTATTAAAGCCGCTTCACACTATGTGAGCAAATGAGCATCATATATGTCAACGCAAATGAGAGCTCAGGGGCCTTATTCACGAATTCGATTCGACTAAAATGTCTGTCTTTTAAAGAGACTAGTGCACAGCAAAAGTCCCGTTACACAGAAACAGTTAGAGACGCCACCTCGGCCCGCCTTAGAATTAACTATTTTGCAGGTCAAATTGACAGAACTTATTCCGACGAGACACACAAAAAAGCCGAAATAAGAACACCGTTTAATTAGAATTGAGATTAATGAACTTTAATGATGTAATTGCAATTCGCGCACGAACTGTACAAATTAAAAACGTGGAGTCGCGGATGAGATATGCGTCTGCTCCGGGCAAGGAAAGCCACACGACTCGATTCGACTAAAATATTGGTCGTTAAATTCGATACTCGTTAAGATACCACTCGATATTCGTGTGAAACTTTGACGTTTACATTTGTATTGTCGTATCCAAGGCATGAAATTGTCGTTAGGCTTGCATGAAATTCATACTTTCTTTTGGCAATGCTGCTGCAATCGAATATGATCGATTCGTATCGTATTAGTAATCGAATCGAATTCGTGAATAGGGCCCCAGATATTTTAGTATTGTCTCTATCCCAGAAAACACAAATGAGTTCTCATATGAGAACTCATTTGAGTATTGCCACAGTGTTCAGACCATCTGAGCTGTCATTTAAGCAAACCCATTGACAACTTATATGAGTTGCTCACATAGTGTGAAGCAGATTTTAACGATCATTTAAATCGGATTTACGATAGGTTGGTTTCAAATGGTCTTTGAATTGCTTTAAGTATTATCAGACTTTAACGAGATTAACACATCCTCCTGACCTATCATTTCATGAATGATATTCCAATTTCCTTTAGTAAATCTGTCAAGAATTTAGGGGTTATCTTCAGTCAAGTATTAAGCTGGTTAAACCACGTTGATTGTGCGGTCTCCAAAATATATGCCACGCTTCGTAAACTCTCCGTCACGGATGCTTTTAGTCTGTACGAGATCCTAATTTTTCTTGGTAATATTATTGTTGCTCCCCTCTTAACGTACGAATGTGAAGTGTTTAGTGCATTAATGTAAGCTTAATGTATCTTTTAATTCTATAATTCGTTATATTTTTCGACTTAGACGTTTGACTATATCCTCTGCGATGTGGCATTAGACTCGTACACAGATCGTTTTAAAAGCCTTCGCATAGTATGGATCTACAGGATTCGGTTAAGGTGTTCGTCATTGAACAAAAAATGTAGTAAAATTATTGTAAAATGGCTTCAGCAGTACAAGTGTATTCTCCTCAGAGAATTTTCCTCGGAATTTTATTAGTAATTTTGGCACAATGATTATTAAATTAGAGTTTATTGTCTACAGGATGATTCAGATCAAGGTACCGCGGGGTATATCACGTGATTTCTTGAGGTTGGCAGATAAAAAAAAATCGTTCCATTGACAAATGGATTGTCTGGGTCACCGTTGCGAGGTAAGTTGTCCGAAAAGTATCTGGGGCCTTATTCACGAATTCGATTCGACTAAAATATTGTCGAATTATCGGAATTCATGAATTCGATACTCGTTAAGATACCACCCGATATTCGTGTGAAACTTTGACGTTTACATTTGTGTTGTCGTATCCAAGGCATGAGATTGTCGTATCCAAGGCATGAAATTGTCGTTAGGCTTGCATGAAATTCATACTTTCTTATGGCAATGCTTTAAGTTCTTTACGATCGAATTCATGAATACGAAATTAATACCGAATCGAATATGATATTCGTATCGTATTAGTAATCGAATCGAATTCGTGAATAGGGCCCCTGGATAGGTAATCCCAAATGTTTAAGCAAATTTATAATAAAAGTACAGTTTTTATTCAAAAAATGCTAAAGAATTAATTACAATGATTGCTGAAAATGACCCTCTTTCTGCTCAATATATAACTCTAACCTATGGACTAATGATATCCTTGCTCTAGTAAAATTACAATTATTATTTCTAATAATGTTGCAGGCACTCTCAATTCTGTACCATAAGTTTTCTCTGGAACTTATCACAGAACTGCAGACCACGTCTTTTAAATAACCCCATAAATAAAAATCGAGTGGATTGAAATCGGGTGAACGCGAGGGCCAAGAAATTGGTTCTGCGCGACCTATCTCTTATTTATTACTGAATTATTATGTAATAAGTGAGTAAAATAGTTCTAAAACATTCTTTAAATAAAAGTTATTAAAGGGAGGGGCATAATTCGTAAATTAAGCATAATACGTTAACTTACCTCGCAACGGTGATGCAGTGAATTCATTTTTTGGGTCCATCGTAAATACACTTTATTACCTTTCGTTGGAAAATCGTTGCGGGTAGCCGGCTACGGATTCTTGCGGAAGAAAGGCGACATCGGGGGCATTGTTAAACAATAATAAAATTACAGGCCGTATAAAATTTTTTTAGAAATAAATTTAATTTTCAAAATTCTGGGCAAAAAATCGAAAATTATCGATTTTTTTTATAATATCTCCAAGAATAGTTCGCCGATAGCAACAAGTGAGGTATCAAAAGAAAGACGCTTATGATAGCTTTCAAAACCACAAATAATCAGAATTCATAGGGTGATTCAAAAGTTATGAGCAATCATTTTCACCGGGGAGCAGCTCACCTCAAGGAATCACATGGTATACCCCGCGGTATATTCATTTGTCTATATATATACACTTTCCGTGACTGGCTCAATAACTCTATTAACACTTTGCCATCCGCACGTCTCGTAAAAATTTCTTCGTTTGGCGCCGGCAGTACAAAAAACTTGCTGACGCGTGTAACTTATTGTTAAACTTATTGAACACCACAGATCACCAACAGAATGCAAACGATACTAAATTGCAGTCGCCGGCTACTGTACCGTCCAGTACACCACTGTGATGTGATATCGCCGGCTGCTGGATGATATTTTGCGCGCGACACCACTCTTTACATGCAAAGTTAAAACTTACTTTACCCTGTATTATTAATTATTAATATTTTCTTTATGACTTGATTCAAATCGCACTTCATTGCAAATTGCGTTCAAATGTATGTATGAATTGAATAAACTCATATCCAAAATTCATGTAGAGCAAATTAGGCTAAAGTTCATGTAAGTAAAAATTAAAGCCTTGCAAGTGAAATCTACAGTCATCAGTCGAGGTAAACTAAACTCAGGTATTCCGCCCTGGAGTAACTTCTTAAAATAAGAGAAGAAGTGAGAACAAGTTGCAATAAATCCATGTATTCTATATTTATAGGCGGCAGTACCAAGTATATTACGTATAAATGCAATTTTTCAGTTATTTCCCATACAAATTAGATATAGTGATATCGTGAAAAATGGATACTTCTATGTCCTTTTATTTTAATATACCGTTAAAAATCGATTCCAACTAACTATTCTAATTTCTAACAAATAACTAATTAGCCAGGAACGCAACCCTAAAGCGATTTGAATGGGACTTGAATATTATTAAAATACAAAATGAGAAAGTTCACTTTGAACGTGTTAAGGAGTAACACCACTTTGGAATGATTAAAAAAGAAGTAATTATTAGGATCTTTTAAAAGAAAATGACAAACATCAATGTAATTTAATGAAGGAGCATTTATTAAATATATATTCAAGTAGGTACATAATAATAATAATAATAATTTTTTTATGTATTTAGGCCCTTAATTTTACAAACAGTATATAAAAAAATATAATACATACACAAACAATACATATAAAAGACACAAAAAGAATAGTAAAAGGTACATAAATATTAATATATATAAAAAACGCAACAACTAGAAGAAATTAACACAAAACTATATACAAATGTAAGACAAAAAGACACAAAAGTATGCAGGGTGTCCCAAAAAATAGTGATAATCGGAAGCCTGGAAGTAGAGCGTTCCTCGGGGAACCCAAATCACCCCCATGTATGTTCTACGATTTTTGTTAGTTTTCGAGTTATTATAAATTTTCGAGATTTTTAACCCCCGACGCAAAAAGAGGGGTGTTATAAGTTTGACGTGTCTGTCTGTGTGTGTGTCTGTCTGTCTGTCTGTGGCATCATAGCTCCCGAACGGATGAAGCGATTTCAATTTAGTTTTTTTTGTATTAAAGGTGACTTATGTGCGAGTGTTCTTAGACATGTTTGATGAAAATCGGTTGAGCCGTTTAAAAGTTATGGCGGGGTGAAAGTGGGGAAGAATAACCGAATGTCTGCAAATATACTCGAGTGGGGTCTCAAATGAAAGCGCACTGAAAGAGAATATTGATGACTTAATCGAGACTGTTCTTAGCTTCGTTTGATGAAAAAATTGATGGTGGGAAAATTGGGACATGGAAATCCGATTGTCAAGTACGAGACTCAGCAGTAGACTGCGCATCCCTGGCCAACCTGGAGCTACGTTTCTCTCGAGACTCATTAGATCGTGAAGTACTGCTATAACTGACATCTTTTGTTTGACGGATACTACGTGCAGTTTTAGTTTCTTTTGATCTATGCAAAGCCTTAGTCTCTGCATCTCTATCGAATCGTCGCTGTCTCTGTGTTGGACTTTCCTGACGGCGTAATTCTGCCTCTCGCGCAGCTTGTGATAACAAAAAATCATTCCTTTCAGGAGTATTCTCGTCAGGCTTAGTTAATTTGCGCCTTTTGCTTTCGTTTTGAGCTTTTTTAGTTTTTCTTCCCAGACCCATTTTGCAGCGTAAACAAAATTTTAAATAAGATAATATTATTATTAGCACAATTAGTATTTGTTACAAAAAGTTATAAAGGTTAAAAAAATTAATTATTTAACCTTTTAAAAATTAAGGAAATTCGCAACCAATACTTGTAATTATTTCAATAAAAAATCTTCTACGTATACTACTACGTATGTGCGGGTAATTATGAAATTAAGTGGTTAAATAATTAATTACTACAGAAAGAATAAACAAAAAACCTGCACCAATGTAACCTTTAGACCGCATGTTATTTTGTTATGACTAAATTTATTTATAAAAAAAATATTATATTAAAGAGTTGAAGACTAATATAAACATTAAGTAACAATTATTACTTATAGAAACAAAAGCTAGTAATTAATAAGTAAAATAAAAGCGAACAAGCTTGACCTTAAATGTAATCTTTACCTTAAATATAAATTTGAAAATTTTCGACAAGAACCTATGTATTTACAACTTAACAAAATCTACATTATAATAAGTATGTACCTATAAAAAGTATAAAATAAAAAATTAAATTAAAAATTTAAAAAACCCCCGACACAAAAACCTAAGTTCCCTTTAAAAAGTAAAAAATAATAAAAAAACTCAATCTTAAAGTACCTAAGTATGTATTAATAATTCTAAAAAAAATACGTCGCGTTGGGGGACCGCTCCAAACCTAACAATATTCCTATTTTCCGAGTTGTAGTTATGTACTTTAACATCAATTTAGTTTAACTTTAACACAAAAAAATAATAATAAGTATTGGGTAAAAGACTAAATAGGTAGGCATGTGATACTTATGAAAAAAATCGTATATAATAAACAATTTCCCCCAACGCGACGTATTTTTTTTAGAATTATTAATACATACTTAGGTACTTTAAGATTGAGTTTTTTTTATTATTTTTTACTTTTTAAAGGGAACTTAGGTTTTTGTGTCGGGGGTTTTTTAAATTTTTAATTTAATATTTTTTCGCTAATTACGTGTTGTAAGGAATTTTTGGTCATAGCGGTCGAAGTAAGTGAGATAGGCACTTGAATTTTTTTCCCGAAATAGCTTAACAATGCACCCGTTGTATTTAAAAACATTTATTTCAAT
>QYTT01094361.1:0-13167 GCA_006980735.1 Dasypogon diadema
TTTTTTTATAAATAGCCTCATTAAATACATTATTCTTTTCAAAATCCGAGTATAACCATTCGACCTTGAAATGGGAAATGGAATTTAGTACAATGGGGAGAGCAATCCCGTGAATAGATCTGACTTTTGATGGATTACGAAATATAACGTACAGCAAGTCATTTCATCAATGAGAATCCCCATATAGTGGAATTTAAAGCCAAAATTCTCAAATCTCATATGTTTTACATCATTACGCCTGATAGCATGATTATTATTGTTAAATTATTGCGGATGACTTTCCTAAAGTGATTGCGATTCTGTAAGAGTCATTTATCGGGACATTATTATTTATGCTATGCTGGAAGTAGAAGTATGATAAATTCATGCGCACACCCCAGCATAAAACGTACGTGTTTACAAACTTTGCTCCGATTAACACCCACGACACATCTTATACGTATGTGATTGACGTTCTGCAGCGTAGTTTTACATAATCATTAGAAAATTAATGATAGGGAAGATAGGGAAGATTTAATGCGAATTATGGAGCTACTGTAAATATTCCTTCAATTTATTGTTGTTCTTTCAGACAAAATGAGATACCAATTATCTGTGCGCAATCATCCCTCCATTTCCACCGTAAATATGTTCCACGAAAAATTGTATAAATTAAAACCGCGTAAAAGGAAACGTAATATGAGTCAAAAACCAGAATAGCTTAACACGTTCACGCCGGCGTGACCCACCGGTGGTTCACGCGAGAACTTTAATAGAAAATTACACGAAAACCTAAATACAAATTGAGAAATCTCTCCTACTAATAAAGCGCCGGCGTGAACGTGTTAAAGTTTCATTGATATACATGTAATCAAAAAATATAAAGAAAAGTCGCAGATTCAATATAACAGTGCCAATCGAGGCAAGTGTATTTTTTGAAAAAAAGGAAATTTCTTCTACTGAATGCTGAGTCTCAAAGTCGAAGTTCTACGCATTCATACCTCATAAAAGTATTTATTCAAGGTAGAGATGCAAAAGTACAAAATACGGCTTTTCTTTCTTCGGTTTTTACGGCTTTTATGGTTCTTTACAGCTTTTTTCATAAAAAGCGAGCTTCTTTCATGCTTTAATCAAGTAATGAAAAAAGCATGACGTCACGGCTTTTTATAGTTTTTTTCGGCTTTTTATGTTTTGTACCATTAAAAACAAAGCGGCTTTTTGTTTTTTTTTTCCTGTAAATAAACGAACGACGGAAAGGGCTTTCAAAATTTTGTTGCTTTAATAATTTAAAATTAGAGATTTTTCAATTTTTATAATGTTGACATGAAGCAAAAGAGAAGATATAATTTAATCGTCCTTCCTTTTGGACTGGAATGTTGGAATGTTGGAATATATGATGTGTGAAATGAAAGGAGAAGATTACTTCTATGCATCAGTGTAATAACAAACACTTGTTGCAGGATGAGGGGGTGGTGAAAAACGCAGTCGAATTCTATGAACGATTATATCTCAAAAACCAGACAAGATAGCGGCACGTATTAGGTCTCAAATGAAAGGACGTGATGTCCTCTACACGATATTGCAATAAAATACACCAGTAATTGCAGGGCGAAGGGCGTTAGAAAGCGCAGTTTAAAGTTTTAATTGCACTTTTTAACACCCTCTCGCCCTGCAACTATTGCATTTTATTGTAGTACCACGTAGAGGACATCACCTCCTTTCATTTGACACCACACATGTACCGATATCTTCTATAATTCCCGGGATATCGCCCCTTCTACCTTTAAACTGTGCTTTTTGACACCCCCTCACTCTGCAGTCATCACATCTTGTTTAACTATCTCATAGAGCTCATCTTCCCCTTTCATTTGAGGCCCCGTGTCTGGTTCCCGAGATATAACCCTTCCTAGACTTCGACTGCGTTTTCACCACCCCCTGCAATAAGTATTTGTTATTACACTACTGCATAGAAGTCATCTCCCCCTTTCATTTCACATATCTTATATTCCAACACAACATTTGGTATTTTTCAGCCTTCCACTGAATGTAAAAGTAAGAATCTTAATAGAACGGTGTATGCAAAACATAAGTTACACGAAACTTAGTAAATTACGTGTAGTTTGAACTTTTACAAGGTTCGTGTAGTTATCAAGGTTCGTGTTTTCAATACGCGTGTAATTTGGGTTCGTGCTTCTAAAAGCGAACTGAACCCAAGTTCGAACGTTCGTCTACACGTATAGTTCAACACACGTGTATAAACCAGAGCTCTAATAGAAATATTAATGTAAATATGCAAACAGGTTAGTAAATAGTAAAATATATAAATAAATTGCTTATTATTTCAACCATCGAAGGATAAAAAGCAGTAAAAAACCATGACATTACACTTTTTTAACAGCAGATTAAAGTATGAAAAAAGCCGGTTATTTTTGTTTCGATTATTTCTTTAAAGTAATTTAATGATCTTCGTTGATTGTTTGTTTGGCGCGGACCAACATGGATAGACCTTTAAACCATTGAGGAGTTCCCTCGACTATCCTCCGTCTCCATCATCCGCTTAACTCCAGGTGTCCATTATGTTGTAGTGTCATCAGAACTACATATGTGTGCCAAATTTCAACAAAATCGGCTCACAGGTGAAAAATCAATCATTCGCTATTTTTCTACCCTTAGGGGTGGAATGTTTTTCAAATTCAAATGGAACCAACTTCGAGGTATACATACCCTGTTCAATAAAATAAAAAAGAATCATCGAAATCGGATAACCCAAGTAAAAATTCAGTGGATGGCTACCCTTAGGGGTGAATTCTTTTTTTTTAATTTAAATGGGACCAACTTTGAGGTATACCCTATCCAATAAAAAAAGAATCATCAATATCGGACTGCTCTGTAAAAAGTTATGCGTGGTCATACATAAAAAAATATACTCGAGAACCTCCTTTTTTCGTCGGTTAATAAAAGCAATAAAAGAGGTATAAAACATAGAAAATACCACGTTTTTAATTTAAAGCCCGTGTAATAGTGAAACCGTCAAAGACGTGTACCGTGTAAATCGATGGATGGGTATATGTACATGTGTGCAGTCAGAAATTACATTAATTTGCAGTAGAAGCTAGTGAAACTCTTAATTGAGTAAAACTAGTGTTAAGGGTCTTCGAAACTCTTCAATTTTTATAATTATTAAATTGTAACGAATATTCCAAGGTATTTTTTCCTTTGGCTTCCCTTAAGACTTTTGGTCCGATTAAGGCTTTTCAGTTCAATTCATAGAAATTTATAGAAATTTTCGATGAACTAGGACTCCTGGCCTTGGGATTATCTGCCAACCAACTGAATTCGTTGCGGCAGTTAACCTAATGGTTAACGCTTCCTAGATCGCGTTAGATCGATCGAAGTAGTCATGCCCAGCCAGCATTGACAAGTGGTTGGCGAATGCCTGACTGCTGATATTGCTGCAGTAACTCTCTATTGTTCCTGTATATTATTGTTAGTCCTAGTTCTAAAAAGCAGTATACTCGGTCCCAAAATTACTCTCAGTATAGCGCTTATGGGGAGCTGCATTGCAACATTATATTCATTTTAATAAGTTTCCATTCATTTCCTACACATGCTGTACCTTTTCGTAAAGGTAACAAGATGGGAAATTTAATATGAATAAAAAACAAGGATGGTGATCACATGAATTTCGGAGAAAATTAGGGAATAATGTAAATTTTTTAATTTCGCAAGTGACCATATCTAAGTGGTGGGAGGTAGGTAAACATTGTTGATATTCTTGTTAAGGACATTGGGATAGTAGTTTTTTGGCATAGGTTGTATCTCGTATTTGCTGCTAGTACTCCAAACATATGAATTAAATTATAAGTAAATTTTGCATACATATAACAGATGGAAAAGAAAAGAGGAAAAAAAGAAACAAAATATTCTAAAACAAAAGAGGGGGAAGAATTGGATGCATTTAGCTTTCCAGGGATATGAAATTTCATGCCCTCCCAATACAGAGATCGATTTTATTTTTGCCGAGCGAAGACGTGACGCTTTGAATTATATTAAGGTGGGTTAACCCCAATGAATTTTTGAATTACCTCGTTAAATTGAGGCGAAGTTACTAGAACTTGTTTTACGGTCCACTTATAATTTTGAGCTTCCTTTTTGTCTCAAATGAGAGATTTCTCTTGCTTACCTTTTTTTTCGTCACTTCATCAGTTTGTATGTACGCATTTTGAAACGGCGTTGTTGACTCCGGTTGTTTTGCTCTATTGTTCAAGGAAAAGAAAAGTATGTCGATCTTTGTCGAATTTCTTTTCAGGAGTGGTCCAGGTAACAGCATGAGTCGCTAAGTGCACCACCAGCTCAGCTCGGTTTCTCTTCCTTTCCCTCTTCCGGTCGTGAGCGACAGCCTAAATTATAGGGACTACATCGAACAACATCGTGGGCAAGATTAGTCAAGATCAGTCAATTTTCGCTATGGACAGAGGGTGACAAACAGATCTTTTACGAACCGCAGTACTATCCGCAAAAGAATGCCACTGTCACTCTCCCCTCAATCTTGCGTTGAGCTAGGGAATTCCTGAGGGTAACTTCCTCAGAGGATTTGCTGCCAGTTGCTGTTACCATAAGAATGTGGAACACTCTTAACCCTTTGAATATAAGGAGACAGAGCTGCAGCGAAAATTTTAGGTTTAGGTTTTAACTATTTGCGATACAAAGATTCAGAGTAATTTGAAATTAAGTAAGTTAAGATCATAAGATCAATACATATACAATTATTTCTTAATTGTGAAGAGTTTCAATTAACAATAAATTGAATAGAATTTATGCTAGTGAACATAATATGGAAGCACTTGGTAGACTTAAACGTTATAAATGAAATTTTAAAATGATATTCCACATAAATAGAAAATTTCTTCCTAGGTAAAATAAGGATAGGGTTCCTCTCACAGCAAGTCAACTTGATCATCATCAGTGACGAGTAATCCAAAACATCTTTACCATTTGAATAATTTCACAATTCCCCAAAGAATCTATTACAAATTATGATGAGAGAGAAATTTTAGTTCAAAGCCCATATTGGAAATGATCATATCACTTACACCGCGATCTTGTGATCTGAAGCGTAAATAGCAGAATAGAATGGAGATTTTCTTCAAAAATATTTTTCGCTCTAGTCGTTCGTTACGAATCAATACCTACCCTACTTACAGTAAGTAGAGAACCCTTTAAATTGGATCATTTCACATAAACATAATGTTTTCACACGGAGATCTCAGCAAGGATGTAGATAACCTAAATATCACAGGGTCTAAAAGGCATGTGTTAGGATCCAGAATGCAGGCTGCTGAAATCTTTCTAAAGCTCTTCGATTCATGTGTCTACAGAGGTTAGTTTATGTGGATGATAGACCGTATGTGGATGATAGACTCCTGCCGGCAAAATCGACGAAATCACTAAACGAAGTTTTCCGTACATTAAGGTCTTTATTCGGTGTATCCGAGAACTCCTCTGCCACTTCCGTTGGACTTGGACAAATTGTTCGCAACCCTGAACCTAGACAGAACGAATCCCCGTTCATTTTATAGTAGAAAACGCTAAACCAGCAAGCACTCTCTGTGGTTCTCATACATTTGGAAGATGATAGTCAAGATCAACCCAAACATTCCCTCTAGAGAGGCTGTGGCGAACCTCATGTTTCTTGCGCGGGTTACGCGACCAGAATTAGGATTAGCAATAAGTTTATTCAGCTATTATCTGTCATGCTACAATGAAAAGCATTGGCGCGCATATTTCGGTATCTATGTGGAATATGGAATCATGGTATTTTGTACTTTCGACCACAGGTTCTTTTCTCAGGTGAACCAGTCTCTTGAACTTCGCAGAGATAAAAGTCTTTCTCTTTGAAGAACTTATTTGACTACATCGACTTATGAATGGTGTCGGATGTTCATACATCATCTATCATAGCTACTATAAAAGAGGATATTGATTATATTGCATTTTGCGGGCTTCTTTATAATTTTATTCTTGCTTTGGCCTCGACGTTTCGGCCGTCATTCCTTTCTTCTTGTTATCTCTCTGTAATACTCTATTACAAGCAATGTCGGAATTCTTATGTCGCATTGTATACCAATTTCTGTGTACTATATATTTTTGTTGGTTGGATAGTCCTAAAGAACTAATGAATATTTTTATGCGTTACAAACGTTTTCTCAAAGCTATAATACCCTACATTTAGGGTATTAAAAGCACGAGTGAAATAACGGTATTTTGGGGGGATGTGCACACTCTCAACAAATGCTGAAAAAGCTGTCATTCTGAATGAGGGGCGGTTCGAGCATGGCACAGCGAAACTGCAGCATCCCCAATTGCATGGCACTGCGGAACTGCAGCACTCCCAATTTTTCGGTTATTTTACCGAGCCAAAAAGCTCATTGTGTTATTTAGGTCTTCTCCGGGAAAATAGATGGCGCTTATTAAAAGCTTTTGTGTTTAAAAGCCGATTGTGCACATCACAGCAATTAAAATAAACAGAAATGTGAGCAAAACTGACGTTAAGATAAATTTTAAGTTAACAACCACCGTTACTTCTCTCAGATTTGCTTAAAGAAAGAAAAATAGAGGAAGAAAAAGAACTAATTCTATACTCCATGGATTCCAACCGTTCCCTTGAGCTTTCATAACTTCGTTGGCCAAAATATCACAGCTTATATGTGGCAACTCGATTCCTATGAGTATTTTGCTGCAATAGTAACCCTGAAACGAAAAAAACAGAAGTGATCAATATTCTACTTGAATTTTGGGTTCAGATCACTGCACCACTGTTATTGTTGCTGTTGTACCAAGTAGCGCGAATTTTGCAGATTCTGTGCTGTGGTCTTTTACCTCGCTGTGAGCAAAATTACGTGATTAACCTTGGGATATTTGAATTAAGAGTAACTACAGTTAAGTGCTTACCTTTAAGTAATTTGTGAATTAAAAAAGAAAACTGAACTACACAAAGGAATTCTGTTTACACGTTTCCCCCTTAACACGTTAAATGCCACGCCGATCCCTGGGGACCGGCACTTAAAAGCTCTCTCCGGACAAATGCATTTTACCAAGTAATTCTCTCACGAAAGCTTTTATGCTAATTTGGGCAGTCAACGTGTTAAACGTTCCCGTACTTTAAATCGGACATATATGTATTTAAATTTGCGAAATAGATTTCTTTTTTCGGATAAGCAGATTTCTGACTTGTACAAGCTCCCCTTTAGACACGTTTTACTGTATTTATATATTACGAAAAATTGGGGTATTAACTCAACATTTTAGAGAATAAATCTTACCTTTTTTCTTTATGGCATGATGGGCAAAATGAACTATATTCTCTTCAGTTTGATAATATGATGTAATATAACAATTATTACCAGTACATTGTCCTCTCTAGAGAAAATCCCTTCGAATATACGTTTTCCGCACGAAAAGCAGCCATAGAATGAAATCGCTATCCCAACAAAACACGATCTTATAAAACTGTGCACAAGCTTGACGGCAAGTCACTGAAAAGCAGTCTATACTGAATCTGTGAATATGAATCAATTGCACGTGTATCGCAGAGCTTTAAGCTTTTATGCCCACGGGCACAGTTTTTCCCATCACTTTATGGCTTTATGGCCTTCATTTCGTACTGGAGGAATCAGATTTTTTTATGCCATCACAGAGTCATACTCAAATAAAATCAATAACTCTATTTGCAATATTAAAATTCATTACTAATAAGCCAACTCCACATTTGAAATCATTAAAATTAATAAAATATAACGTCTAAATGAAAAGGAACAAATAACCTATTTGCACTCCGTGAACAACCAGCAAAACATTTTCTAATCCACAACATGGAAATTACACAAACATTATGCAAACACACCGTCTATAGTTTCATGATTCCTGAAGAAAGTACGAGAGCAAACTTGCTAAAAGTGAAATACTTGAGGGAATAAGGCCTAATAAAATATTCAAGGGGTCTAACAAGTAAGTTTTAAAATTTCAAGACGGAAAAAAGAAACATCTACCCAGAAAGTTGGAGTTTACTAAAAGCCGTAATATTATCTGGTAAACCTCAAATTTTCAGGAACCAAGCGGTACAGAAATTTTCCAGCAATAAAACGAGGCGTTCGGGCAAACTTTTATTGAAGCAACCAGAAAAAGTTTTTTATAAAATAATCACAAAAGTGGGAACTTTCTATTAAAAACTTCCACCCCATATCCCACGATGCATTGAGCTTGAATATATATATATACATTATATACATATATATTGAGCGCTCTAACACAAGTCAAATTGTCGGTGAGCCGGATATAAGTGTCCTATGGAAACTTTCAGCAAATAATCAATCAAGAGAAAGCTCAATTTTTCATGATCTTGTCTTGATGAATTTCGTAACGAAAAGCGCTAAGAACATTCGAAATAGTCCTCAATCAGATGGAAAAGGATATCCAAGACAGCAAGCGTGCAAATCGCTAGTCCTTGAAGTACGTCAGAGGTAGTAGGTATTATATAATTTATTTCCTTGTTTTGCACCTTTGCAAAAGATTCACCTTGAACGCAGAGACCAGGCAGGCCGCTTTCGACAGGTTTCTTCTCCATTTTGTTTTGGTAAGTTAAAGAATGTGTAGAGGGAAATACTTTCAAGAATACCCAAGGGGGACAGTCTGTGCCTCATATATCGTGAGCACAAGCTTTTGTATATACAAAAAACGGAGAAAAAAAGAATTTATTGCCTTGTACACGCAACTAGATTTCTTCTACTTTTTTTTTTTACTACACAGTCCTGATTACCATCCCAACAGATCGCGTGTCCTGGCCCCTTTGCATGGTTTTCTCAATGAAATGTGAATTGATTTAATTTCAGCTCTCAGCAAGCCTCTTTTCAACTTTTTTTTGCTCATTGGGCAACTTAAGGGAGCCCCCCTAGCCCCAATGTCATAGATTTCAATCATTTTTAATACAAATATGTTGCTAGAAATTGATGTCAAGGAAAGGTCGCTTAGTTTGACTTGTTAAGAAACGTGTTTACAGTGGTTTTAGTTTATTGTAATTCGAGAGAGAAGAACCATTCTCATAGTTTGAGAATGCTACTAATATTTACTGCTAGCAAGGTGTTAGCAACTAATTTCAACTTCTCGTAAATACCTTCGCTTTTGCTTAAAGCTTTTTTATTTTGCTTTACTATATCAGAATTGTAATACTTATCTGTGTACTTTGAGTTCTTGGAAATAGAAGTCTACAACAGAATGGTATAAAAATAAATGAACAAATTTTCCTAAAACCTTATTATTATTATTAAAGATATTCGAGGGATCACGAGCCAGACCTCGTCATATGGGTCCCTTTTCGTCCCTCTGCCAAGAGCCGCCTCAGCCAGTACCCGCCGGGAGATTCCTTGGCAGATCCCTGACCTTGACGCCCCTTGTCATATCGAGCATTTGCTTGTAGGTTAGCTGCTCCACGCCAACCATAGGGCTGCCGGTAACAGCCAACCTCCTGCTTGCTAAGGCCGGACATTCGCACAGAATGTGCTCTGCCGTCTCCGTATCCTCTAGACACAGGTTGCACGTATCATCCTCCAGGATTCCCATCCTTTTGAGATGATGTCCGAAGCAACCGTGTCCAGTAGTCAATGAAACTAACCAACGGAGAGTTCCTCGCTCCATGCTTAGAACTCTCCTTTTGGTCGTTCCGCACGACATCCTAATCGTTTTCTTAGCCTCTCTGCAAAGAGAAACCTTATTACAACTTATATAAATTTAAATTTGTCCTTGTTGGGAGCCAACAAGTTCACTAAAATTTACATTTGTTTCCATTAATATCAACCAACAAAAGGAAGTGCGCACTTTGCAACCCACTTGGCTGTTTTCATATGAAACAAACAAATTGTGTGATTTTACTCAGCCAACTCCCAACAAATTTCCAAGAAGAATCTTGGTTTCCGATGAATGTTTCCATTAATAATAATTATTGTCAACATGTTTCCCAACTTGTTGTCTTTGGAAATTTACATGAGTGGGAAAGGACCTTAACAACGTTAAACTAAACAAAAGTTTTCGTCCTCTCAAAGGGAAGATGCTGTTTTCGTGTTTGTAGTTTGCTCCTAGAAAATAACCATATTTTTTCATATTTCGTGGTGATGGTAGTGGACCCTTTTAAAGCTCATATTAATAATAATAATAACGATTTATTCCTTCTGCACTCAAGATGTACAATCTTATTTCGTGTTGTAATATTCGAAACTGTATGCAGGGTGTATCTAAAACGTGTCGCAAAACTTTATAGGCGTCTTATAGGCGTCAAAATAAAACTTTATATATATATATAAATGTGTCCAAAAATGATGCGACATGCCACTAACTAAAACTAAAATTAAAAGCAGATATGGGAACCCTGTTATAGTACCTGGATGTCGTGATCTAAAAAGACAAAAACGTTACCTTTAGCAATAGAATGATTAAAATTATTTTACCCATGATCCACTGTCCCTCCATGTTGTTTTGGCCAAAGTATGCTACAGTATACAAAATCCGTATTCGTACACCGCATAAAATTTCATAGAAAACGAAATAGCGCTGCAACCGTTCGAAATGGAATGGTAAAATATAAAACCCATTTGTAGAGAACTAAAAACACTTTTTATTTGTAACAAAAAAAGTTCAAAAAATAATCTACATTTTCCATAAAACGCAATTTTAATTTTTTTAAGGCACAAAATTCGTATTCGTACACTGCTAACGACTGGGATAACTCAACAAATGAGAGGTTTATCGTGTGTTTTCATTGTTTTTCTTGTTATTCTGTATACTGCCGAAAGTGCAGTAAAATACTTACCATTTTGATTAGTTGTGATAACAATTTCGATAAAAAAACAAATGATAGTTTCAAAATGCATCGGAAATCATCTGAGTTGTCAAATGAGGAAAGAAGACTTATTATATCATTGAATCAATAAGGATATTCCTGACGTAAAATAGGAGATATTCTTAAAAGGACTCATTCTTAAAAGGACTCATTCTACAATACAAGTGGTGGTTGAAACGTATAAAAAGGAACTCAGAATAGAAAAAAAGCCAAGGAACAAAAATCGATCTTTGTTAACCAGACGACACACATTTCATTTATCCTGCGGCAGATCAGACAGGGTCCAACTATAAGTGGAGCAGAACCGTCTCGACTGTTGAAAACACATTTCGGTGTAAATGTTACACCACAAACAGTTCGGAATACGATCCGTAAACAAGGACTACGGAGTAGAATCGCTGTTCGAAAATTCTTCGTCAATGCGGTTAATCGCAGAAAAAGGATCCAGTTTACGAACAAGTACCAACATAAGGATATGGGCTTCTGGAAAATGGTAATTTTTTCCGACGAATGCAAATTTAATATAAAATATCATGACGGGCACGTTCGGATTTGGCGAGAAAGGAATACGAGCCTTCACAGAAGAAACCTGTTACCTACATTTAAGCACGGCGGGGGTTCTGTAATAGTTTGGGAGTGTTTTTCCGCTGCAGGAGTCGGGGATTTGCACTTCGTCGATGGAATCATGGATTCTGCAAAATACATTAATATTTTGAAAAGTAATTTACCAAGGAGACAAAAAAACTGGGTTTGGATAGTCGTTATATGTTTCAACAGGATAATGACCCCAAGAATACCGTTCTGAATACCAGGTTGTAGTTCCTTTATAACTGCCCAAGATACCTGAAAACTTCTCCTCAAAGCCCAGATCTCTATCCCATTAAGAATCTGTGGTCACTTTTCAAAAAATCTTTAAAAAATTACAATATATCCGGAACGTCAAGGATCTCAAGTCAGCTTTGAAAAAACAATGGGAGAAAATTCCAAAGGACCTCACTTGGAAGCTTGTGTTATCGATGCCACGTCGACTGGAGGGCGTTATTAAGCAGAGAGGATACCCTACTAAATATTGAATTCTATTTTTTGCTCCTTTTTTTATTTCATTATAAGTGTACGAATACGAATACGCTATTTCGTTTTCTCTGAAATTTTATGCGGTGTACGAATACGGATTTTGTGTACTGTGTGGATGACTTACCTTTGGAATTATATGTCGGCTTAGGGATATTGGACCTTGTCGGGAGGAGTCCAAAAGAAAGTCCTCCTCCGCACTTTTCGAGAACTCCAGTTAAGCAGTAGTGAAGGTTGAAAAGTTTACCTTGGGATTCGACGCCAATTCGGCAATTGGTTTTTCCCCCTAGAGGAATCCAAAAAGAAAAAAAAAAGTTAATAGGGAAAATCAGTGGCAGAAGTTGAAGAGCAACTCGAGACTCATTACTTACCGGCAGTAGTAGGTATCGAGGTACATGTCTACACATTGGAACTACAGGGCGGCCAACCTGGAATAAAAAAAAAATAGAAAACATTATTTTTTTTAAGGGTTATTAGATTTAAGTTATAGTATTGAGTTAGGTATTAAATATGATTCTTATGATTTACTCTCTTATTGTCAGGAGTTTAAAAGTCGTAAGTTTAGAATATATTTTGGAATGGATCTCTTTGTTGTAAGAAATTTAAAAGCTTGAGTTTAGGATATATTTTGAGTTGATCTCCTTATTGTAAGTAGCTTAAAAGCCTAAGTTTTAGGATATATTTTAAACTGATCTGAGAATATACTTACATTTGTTCGTGGTATGGTACTGAAAAGGATCCCTGAGGGGTACAAAAACTGGAACATTTAAACATATGGGAGGCATCCATCAAATTTTTTGTATATTTTTGCCGTTTGTGGAGAAAAGGAAATTTTTTTTCAATAAATACCATCGTAAGCTACAAATGGAAAGACGCAAAATATTCTAAAGATTGAAAAAGAAATAATTAATTAATTAACCGATTCAAACGGCTCAAACCGATCAGGCATCTTCACGTCAGAACAAAAAGGAAGTCACAATAGGAGCAAATGGATCCTAAAACGAGTAGCTCTAATTAATTAACCGATTCAAACGGCTCAAACCGATCAGGCATCTTCACGTCGGAACAGAAAGGAAGTCACTATAGGAACAAATGGATTCTAAAACGAGTAGCTCTGGTAGGTGAAGCGGAAATTTTGGCAGGGAGTGCGAGACAAGACAAACGAGTAAAACGAAACGTGAAAGCAGAAGTGGATGAAGATATACTATACAAGGTGAAGGTGGATTGTG